>JAKCPI010019794.1:0-62905 GCA_023213315.1 Euborellia annulipes | reverse complement strand
TCTCTTACCTATGTACATATGTAATATATATATATAGAGAGAAAGTATTGGATTCATGTCAAAAATTCGATGTCGAGATTTTGATGGATCTTCACGTTTTGAGGTCCCCTGAATCCAAAAAAGTGGTTTTCGCGACATCGTCTGTCTGTGTGTGTGTCTGTGAACAAAATATCTCAAGAACTAAAAGAGCTAGGAGGTTGAAATTGTATATTTAAGTTAGGCACCCCCATGGGACGTGACACGAAGCTTTTGAACAAAATCGGCCAAAAAGTACTAGTACTTTACTGATGCACTTTTTCAGTTTTTTTCGATTTTCTCTAAATTTCCTCCAACGATTTTTTTTTAAATTCAAAAATCAATTATTTTTTAGATCTTCAATAAAATGATTATTCTCATTTTGTGATTGAAATCTTCTGAAGACCACTTTACTCTTGTACTCCATAGAAAAGATAGGAGAAATGGTTGCCATGGTAACAAAATATAAATATTTTGCCATACTTATAAATTTTACATCTTGAATTCAATTGTACCCTACTGTACTAAATACATGTAGTTACCGAAGGTAAGAGAAAGTTGTGTGCTGTGCGCCAGTCACACCAGATTTTTTATTCTCAAATTTACTTGGACCGACTTGACCTTCACACCATCAGCTATAAATTTTTAAAAAATCCAGAAAAGTTTGATCCCGAATTATCACTGTTAAAAAAAAATAAAATACCCAGTATATAATTTCCGTCATATTTTACTCACACGCAATCATCATAAATACGCAGGGGCGCCGGAACGAATTTGAATCAGGGGGGGCAACCTCTTCCTATATGGAGATGATATGATTGCCCTCGGGGCTTGGTGTAGGGGTTAGAGTGCTAACCTCGTATACCGAACGTCGCGGGTTCGGACCCCAGGCAGTCCGATGATTTTATTTAAGGCATTTGGATACCAAATGGCTTAAATAAGAATGCCTGGACCCCAAATAATATATATTCATAACTGTTATCGTCAAAGTCTTAAATGGCCTAAGCCGAAAAGACTGTATGAATGTGTGGGTGCATGTGAGTGTGAATGAGAAAAAAGTGTGAATGTTAAAAAAAAAAAAAAAAGTGATGTGATTGAAGGGGAAAGAATATAAAAAAAAAGGTTTAATAAGAGTAATAATAATTAAAAAGAAACATTTGCTTGAATACAATTTTTATTTATATAAATATATATATATATCAATAATAATATTATTTATAAATCATGGAAATTATTTTTTAATTTTGCCAAAATGTTGAATTCTAAAGTCATTACTATTTATAAATGTAGCCATGATATTTTGGATATCTATTTCATCTACGATTTCTGGATATGTATTTATTATGCATACATGATTTAATCGTTCTTGCGTCATTGTTGAGCGAAGATATGTTTTTATTCTTCTTAACATAGAAAATGAGCGCTCAGCGGTTGCTGATGTGGCCGGGATCACTAAAAGTAGTTTTAGAATATTTCTCAGGTTAGGAAATAATTTTTTTGATTCTTGATTAAGATTTTTGTATTTTATTACAAAATCATTCAAGCATTTAGCTTGAGGAATTAATTCCCTAAAGAAATCAAATTCTCTTTTGACCTTTTCTTCTACAAACTCATATTCTTTTAAAATATCTATAACAGATTGGTCCCAAAAACGGGTTTCTAAAATAACAATTTTTTCGATTTGTAGATATTTTAAAAACCCCGGTTGGGAGAATCTTAATTCAATCTCGTTGATTATCCCATCAATAACTTCATAGAAAGTTTTTCTAAAATATTCTTCTATTGACGTGAACTTGTGTTCAGACTCGTTAGGTTTATATAGAAATTTTTTAGGAATCTCTCGCTTTCTCGGTAACGAGGGCTCCTCAAGATTCATTTCTTTTATTTTTTTCTTTACATCCTTCCACATTTCATTAAAAAATTGTTCTGAGCGTTTTTTTTTTAAAGATTCTAAAACTAACTCAACAGCTTCCTTTGCCCCAGCTACAGTTTGCGTTTCACTTTGAAGAACATTGCTCAATTGATCAGTTAAAGAAAACATTAGATAACTAAGTCTAATTCCAAAGTATATAGAACCCTTTGATAATTGATCATAAAGTCCCCTGGCTTTGGACCCTATATCATCATTACAAGATGCTAATGAAAATAGAAAGTCCAAAACAGCAGGGTAAGTATTGATAACCCCTGACAATGAAGTATGTCTGATGGTCCAACGGGTTGGGCATAATGGCCGAGGGCCAGTTTTCTCTATTCCATGAGCCTTAGCAATCTCATGAAAATTATGTGATCGTTTTGGTGATTCTTTGACAATAACTCCTATGTCGTTTACCCATTGAAGGCAATCACGTATTAAAGGAATTCTTTTTGAAGAATCCTGCACAGCCAAATTTAGAGAATGAGCTGAACAATGAATAAATAAAGCCATTGGTTGATCTGCCAACACTCTTGATTTGACACCGTTTTTTATTCCGGTCATATTTGATCCTCCGTCATAGCATTGTCCTCGCAAGAGATCCATACTTAAATCAAAACGAATAAGCATGTCTTTTATAATATTATACAATGATTCCCCAGTCATAGAGTGAGTGTCATAGAGACCAAGAAAAAACTCATCAATTTCAAGAGTATCTTCATCTACAGATCTGATCGATATAGAAACTTGTTCTTTTCCCTGTACATCATTGGTTTCATCAACAATGAGAGAATATTCTCCTCTTTTTTTATTATTTTAATAATTTTACGCAAAATATCATGGGAAATAATTCTCAATATTTCATTCTGAATATCTGAAGAATTATATGATTTTTTGTGTTTTAAAAATAATTTTAATTCTGGAATGTCATTTTCCCTGAGACGTAATAATTGAATGAAATTTCCTTCATTAATATCATGTGCTCTAAATGCAATTCCCTGACGAGCTAAATATAATGCTGAGGTTATTATTGTTTTTAGAGCGATTTGATTTTGTATTTGAACAGATAATGTTTGTTCAGATAATAAGGAAATAATTGGAGTATTTTTCTTCAGTGCTTCTAATTTTATAAATGATTCTTTGTGAAAAGCAGATTTTTCGTGACTTTTTAATTTTATGATAATTTTTTTCCAGTTTTTATACCCATCAATCACTAAGTTTGTTTCATGATTTTTTTCACATTTTACTAATTTTTTTCCTAGCGCTTGGACACATATGAAACAAAAAATACTTTTAGTCATTGAGTCAAAATGAAGCCAAGGGTATGTTGTGAACCACTCATTCTGAAAATTATGATTACGTCCAGATTGGGTCCATGGAGGAATATCCAAAGGTTGATACGGTTCGTTTAAAGAGCATATCTTTTCGTGTGTGTTTTTAGTAAAAGCAAAAGAAACACTCTTTACAGGAGCAGATGGATCATCGGCGATGTTTTCTGTTAAATAAATGAATAAATTATTTAATTGAATTTCCGATCTCTGAGCAAGGCAACAAAACAATAAACAAGCATAATGACTCATTTTTTGAAATTATTATATTAATACCTATGGTGTTTGTGGAAGAAATGTTACTGCTGGTACTAGGGCGATGCTCATGGTGCAAAGGACTACCCGTGCTAATGCTTCCTTTTTCTAAAGAGCCTACGAAAGAACCAGATATAATAAGAAATTTTCATTTTTTTATTAAATTTTTAGCGTACGTATATTTTTGGCGAAGAAAAATAAGTTTTTAAGAGTAGGCCTACGGCCATTCTTACCTGTTTCTTTTTTAAAATAATCATCAATAAATCGACGTTTCATTTTTTTCTTCTTATAACTGTTAATCAACTACACTAAATAGTCTGTAGTCCTTTATATTTAACTTTTACAAATATATAGTTTAACAATATGCAAATTATTTAATCAAAATTTTTTTTAGGCTATATAGTAGATTTGTTATTTACTATTTGAAGGAAATAAATATTTTTAATTTTCTTTATTTTAATTTTTTTTTTTCCAAGGCATAAAGTCTCAAGTTTTCATGTTATCTAAATTTTATTATTTTAATTCCATATAAAATGTATTTAGAATTTAGAAATACAATAGGTCTATATAAAATAAAAAAATTTCTTACTTTTTTAATTTTTTTTAAATTTAAATAAAAAAAATTTTAAAATATATTATTTTTAAAACTAAATGAAATAAAAGAAGAAATTTTGCCCCCCCCTGCCCCCCCCCCTGTAGGATGCCAGGGGGGCAATGTACCCGTGCCCCCCCCCCAGTTCCGGCGCCTATGTAAATACGGTAGCTTATCTCTCTGTTCACCCCTTTCAGAAAAAATTTCGAGGCTCGGAGCAACTAATATTTTATTTCGAAAGAGTCCACCATATTGGCTGACTTCCTATTCATGAACACATTTCTGATTTATTCTATTCTTTTTATTGAATTGAAATGGTGGACTTTTTCTAAAATCTCGCCAGATTACATCAAATTTCTTTTTCTAATTTTATTTTAAATCCCCCTTTTCTTCATCTGCATCACGGCTTTTTCAATATAGCCTATATCTGAATTTTTCCTCGCTCTCTAGATCAAAAAGTTGACCTGTCTAATATTGTAATATTCCACAGCGTCGTCTCCTCGGAGAGCAACAGTTTGGAAACCACGGATCTAATAATTTTTTTTAATTTATGTTCTGATAATCTGTATGAATTTAAGGTTTACGATTTGAAATTGATTTTGCATTTAGATTTGAAATCTTGTTTATTTTGTGTTTTCATTTACGTCATTTATATTCCATGTTAAATTGAAATCGTGACAAATAGGAAAAAGGAATAACTTTATATGTCCTACTGTTATGAATTCATTAATTAAAAAAAAAAAAAAAATTTAATGAAATTCTGATATATATCGATATTTGGAAATTAAAAGGTCGTAAAGGACAAAATAGCAAAAATTAGTTATAAGCTTATAAACAGAAATGTTCAGCTTTTTGAGCTTTACAAAACAGTCTAAGGTGCGCGTCTCGAAAAACCGTTAAAGCACGATTGACTCGAGGCGGCACCAGATGGCGTTAGTGTTCCCCCATTGGAATACACGCAACTTGTTCCATTTCATTCTAAACTTTCCAGCTAATTAATTAAAGGCAAAAGATTAATTATTTTTTAACACAATGATTACTAATTTAATTATCTACAACTTATAGAGCTACTTTTTTTTTTAATATCTTTTATTTAATGCGATTAATCTAAAAAAATTTTTTTTTTTTTGAAAATCAAAAAAAAGGGCTTCTATTATTTGTAGATATTTTAAATAGCTTTAATTTTAAAAAAAATTTGAGGTCGATAGCTTCAAAATTGTGGCCGCTGGAAAGTCCCAAAATTATCACCCCGAGACGCGCACCTTAAATTGTGCTATCTCAAAAAAAAAAAAATTCTTTTTTTCCGCCATTAATTTTTGTATAGATATTTGAGAAATCATTGGAATTTATTAGATTTTAGTGTTTTTCAACTTACCACTTTGCGCAAATTTGTCAAAAAGATTAGAAATTCTGAGAAGTGTCTTTCAAAGACTAAAATAGTAATAAAATCAAAAAGTAGCTATATATAATTTTATAACATTTCAAAAATGTATAATTTCATTTCAGATTTTGGAAAATAGAAAGTTCAAATGATCAATCGAATTTTTTGATTAATTTCCCCAGTGGGCTTCTAACGCCTTCAGACATGCCTATAGATGCGCGGGATCAATCCAAGAGATAAATGGTTGCCTAACTTTCAGGAAGTGCCTTCACTCTTTTGAATTATTATTGAAATGAAAACAACTAGAGTTCAAGCCCTTGACCTTGGTGCAGTGGTTAGCGTGCTGGCCGTTTGTACCAAGGGTCACGGGTTCGCATCCCGTCTCATGCGATAAAAATTTATTTAAATTGTATTAGCTACCAATCAATTTAAATAAATAGGGACGGGGTCTAAATAGCCTTCAATGTCGAAAAAGACCTTAAATTAAATAAAAATAAAACTCGAGTTCAAATCCACCTCTTGGCAAAATTTTATCTAACTCTTTGTGAGATGCCTCCTCTTGAGGAAGTAAACGGGAACCCACCTCAGTTTTATTCCCATGAAAATTACCTTTCAGAGTAACCACAACATGTCATGTCTGACACTAATGACTGGAGTGATTAGGGCGCAAAAGTTTTTTTTTTTTTTATTTTAAATCATTCACACTTTTTTTCATTCACACTCACACTCACACACACATTCACACAGTCTTTTCGGCAACTAAGGCTATTTAAGACTTTAGACGATAACCGTTGTAATTAATATATCTATTTGGGGTTCAGGCATTTCTATTTAAGCCATCTGGTATCCAAATGGCTTAAATAAAATCATCGGACTGCCTGGGTCCGAACCCGCGACGTTTGGTATAGGAGGGAGGCGCTCTACCTACTACGCCAAACTCGGGGGCAACGCAAAAGTTTATTTAGTCTAAATTTTCATTCTTAAGCTAACATCAAATCGAATATTGAAAATATAAAATATTAATACAACTTCATTCAGTCTTATTTATTTTAAAATTTTTATTTAATATCCATAAATTACCTTTTAAAAGAATACCATAAAATACAGAGCGAAAAAGCAATCAAACAGATTTTTTAACTTTAAAAGTCGATTTCCGCTTTGGCCAGAGGCCATTTAGGGAAGAAAAAGAACAACGAGCGAACAAAGGGACATTATGTTCCAGATATAAGAGTGAATTTATGAACATAAATTGTACGCTATCTTATCGTAAGAAACTTCTGTTTTCAATTAAGATTAAGACAAATTTTATTTCCATTCTATGTATTATGGAATGTTGTTGTGAAAGCTTGTTAATTTATAGTGGAAGATGATGCTATAAGAATGCTAGTTTTATTAATGTATTAATATAATAAGAGAAAGTAAATAAAAAAAATCTGGTGTGACTGGCGCACAGCACACAACTTTCTCTTACCTTCGGTAATCGAAAGTTGTGTTCTGTGCTTGTCACACCAGATTTTTTGTGTCGACATATATTTAGTTTCCGACAGTAAGGTATATTCGATTTTCAATATGTACAATTTATAAGTATGGCAAAATATTTATATTTTGTTACCATGGCAACCATTTCTCCTATCTTTTCTATGGAGTACAGGAGTAAAGTGGTCTTCAGAAGATTTCAATCACAAAATGAGAATATACATTTTATAGAGAATCTAAAAAATAATTGATTTTTGAATTTAAAAAAAAATCGTTGGAGCAAATTTTGAGAAAATCGAAAAAAACTGAAAAAGTGAAACAGTAAAGTGCTAGTACTCTTTGGTCGATTTTGTTCAAAAGCTTCGTGTCACATCCCATGGGGGTGCCTAACTTAAATATAAAATTTCAACTTCCTAGCTCTTTTCGTTCTTGAGATATTTTGTTCACAGACACACAGACAGACAGACAGACACACAGACACACACACAGACACACACACAGACAGACCATGTCGCAAAAACCACTTTTTTGGATTCAGGGGACCTCAAAACGTGAAGATCCATCAAAATCTCGACATCGAATTTTTGACATGAATCCAATACTTTCTCTCTATATATATATTACATATATACATAGGTAAGAGAAAGTAAAATAAAAAGAAGGGAACTGAGTATTAGTTACAAGACAAGGTTATTCTTTGTTTACTTTCATAAATAACTAAATTATAGCTATGACCTTTCATTTGGAGAACACATGTTGACTTTTTTAAATAGAAATCTATCTATCACGTTTCCAAACAGAAGACCTGTCGGCAGTTGCTAATCAAAGAACAAAGAAACGCTCTATGAAAGCATCTTGGCCAGTTCGGATGCTGGATCCCACAAGACGGTTCATAAGTATGCAAAGTGCAAACTTGTGAGTCGTAAAATGCAAAACAACCACCCCTACTTCTGTCCATTTACTTCCTACATAGTATATACATATAGCCTATATAAATATACGGAACAAGAGAGAGAGAGAGAGAGAGAGAGAGAGAGAGAGAGAGAAGAGATACCTCTTGAGAGAGTTGCAGGAATTCGTTCCTGACAGAAGAGAGATAAGCAAGCGAAGGCAACGGAACGCAAAAAGCCAAGAGGAAAACTTTTCTCAAGATACATGACAGTCAGCTAACCTATTTTAATAAAATACAATACTATATTATAAATTTAAAAAATAAAATTTACTTTATGCTTAAATGGCCCAAGTTGCCGAAAAGACTGTGAGAATGTGAGTGTGAGTAGGAAAAAAAAAGTGTGAGTGTTTGTTTTTAAAAATGCTTAAAAGAAAGTTTTTCCGTAGGATTGATAACAAAGTTAATAGTTATTATCTATGAGATTTTAATATTGGTAACATCAACACAAGGGTTTCTGACTTCCCAGATTATTTCATTTACTGACATGTGAGACACGGAATTATTTCTGGGTTCCGAGATATATGCCGTAAAAATATTGTATTCAATATAAAATTTATTCAAAATTAAGTTGGTTGTTGGGTATATGATATTGGAATCGGGAGGAATAAAACCAGCGTATTGTCGAACACCTTCACACTTCATTCAAGGCAGACGATTTCGGCGACCATAACAGCCGCCATCTTCAGTGCCAATCAAATTCATAGGATAGTTGCCATCAAAAATTTCATGAATTCTCAGGTATTATATCCCATGTTGACCTTATTACTGATGCGGTAATAATGTTTTAGGCAAAGAGCTACGGCAAACTAAAGTTCTTATTTTCTTATATTGTAAGCAAAAAAAAAAAAAAAGAACAACAAAAAGAATACAAAAAACTTTGTCCCCCCATTCGTATTTCATAGGGATGAAACATCAACAAGTTGTACAAATATTATTTATTATTTGTTATTAAGACGGAAGCTCAAGCAAGATTATTATTTTAAAATATAACATGTCTATATTTTATCTAAATATTATCTAATCTCCATTTTTGATTGAATAACATAAACATTAAGTGTTTCATAGATTATTTTCTTAATAAACCATAAAATATGTATAAACACATAGGACTTTTTTAAATTTAATATTATTTTTGGTGGATAGGAATCTCATCGAATTATTTTATAAAATTCCCCATCTCCGGGAGCCATATTTAGCACGATAGTAGAATATTAAATGAAATGGATCTGAAAAAGAAAGTGGTGAGGGAGTTTGTTGAATGCGGCGGACAAAAATGACTCTCGTTTTATTTAAATAAAAATGAGTATCAGCAATGGTATTGGAGCCCTGTGAATTTGCGAATCCTGTGTGCAAATCCGAATGGTGCTGATGCATTGTGCTGATCCCTCGCCACCTGTGCTCTACCTCTCCCCCTAAATGCGGTTTACCACTCGACCGGCAAAGAGAGGAAGGGGAATATTGACAATTTCCGGTGAACACCAACTCAACAACATTTGCAAATACAAATATTATATTTGTTTGAATATCTTAAATAAATAATAATAATAGCTACATCTATCAGCTATACAAATACATATGAATATATAGTCTCTACGCTTTTAACTTAATCATTTATATAATAAAGTATTGGGTAAATTCGATTTTCCTATTTCATCACTTTAAGAACACCTGAGACCAAAAAGAGGTAAACTTTTTTTTCGGAATATTATCTATGGATTCCATTCCAATTTCATTCAGTTGAGTTTGGGAATGAAAAGTGCTACTGCTACTAAAGTCCAAAGTGATCTAAAGTCAGGCAATTGTAATTTTATTTTCAAAAATACAAAACAAAATATAGTTTATGTTCAGCGATTACTTTAAATTTTTTTTTTATGCATAGAATGCATAAATTAATTAATTTATTGGAATCCAAAGACCAACCTACTAATGGGTTTTTCTAATAATCCCTTACTGACATAGGCGCCGGAACTGGGGGGGCAAGGGTACATTGCCCCCCCTGGCATCCTCTAGGGGGGGACAGAGGGGGGCAAAATTTCTTCTTTTATTTCATTTATTTTTAAAAATGATATATTTTTACTCTTGAAAAATAAAATCTTCTAAATTAAAAAAAATTAAAAGAGTAAGAAATTCATTTTTTTCCAGATTTTTTTCAAAAATTTTTGATAAAATCAGTAGCAAATTTTTTAAAATTTTAATTTTATTAAAATTGTGATTTTATTTAAAATTTTTAAAGTTTTATAGTAGATTTGTTTTTGTTTTAGTTTTATACTATTTGAACATGTTAAATTATTTTAATTTTCTAAAAAAAAAATTTTTTGCCCCCCCTGATTCAAATTCGTTCCGGCGCCCCTGCTTACTGAGGATGAGATTATCTCCCTCTTGCATCACCAGTACGAGGCTGTATAATTTTTTGTACCCAACGGTACTTGAACTCGAATTGTATGTAATTCCAGACAAAGTTTTTCTGTTTAATTAATGTCCCATTATCGTATAGTAATAAAATTTATTTTATGGTATTTTTGCTGCTATTGATTGTTTGACATTAAGCTCAAACCAAATGTAAACGATTATCTTGTAGGTAATATACGAATGTAATTAAAGGAGAAGATTTATTTTAATTAAGGGAACTGAATATTTTCAATTTTTTTTTTGTATTTAATCCTGGTAACAAAATATAAATATTTTCCTTTGCTTATAAAATCTTACATTATCATCTTGAATTCTAATGTACCGAACTGACGAAAACTACGCTGCCTCAAAAAATCTGGTATTACAAGCACAGAGCTTTAAATTACCGAAGATAAGAAGAAGTTGTGTGACCAGTCACATTAGATTTTATAACTTAACTGTCAGTTAAAAAATTCTCGCCGTACAGCTAACGAAAAAGCAGAAATTATTGATTATAAGAAAGTAGGTAACCCAACTCTCTATATTAATCTTTCCAGATCCATCTTCTATTAAATTCTCCTAGAAATTAACAACTGAACATTCATGGAGCAATTAATCGAATTCGCCATTAGCGAGTTGGTCATTTGAGTTTTCTACCTTCCAGCAAGCAAATAGGACAAATGTATTCACCCTATAGTATGTCAGTCAATAAAATTCTCCCCTCAAACGTTTGAATATTTAAAAAAATTTCCAATTCTTTATTTTTTCAATAGTTCCTTCTTCGTTTCGTGTTATTAAATAATCACACAATTTAAATTTGGATCATTATGTTACCCATAAAATATAAATATTTACATACCGCCTGGTGGAAGCCACGTCACCCCTCTCGACGGCTAAAAGGAACTTCTTTTCATCGAGGGTGAGCTGTGCCATTTCCTGATGAGGGCGGATCACGTTTTCCTCCTCCATCATGCCATGGATGCTGTGCCGCTGCAACAAAACACCACCGTCATTACTAGTACCGAGCATCATTTGTTCACAATTTCTTCTATACTAGATACCCTTAAGAAATCGAATATCGATAGCCGATATCTATAATTAATATTAGTTTACTCTTAACTTTCCCATCTATTGATTTTTTTTCCCTTCTTTTAGCTTTTTATAACCAATATAAAATTTATACGGGGTTAAATTAATTATTACAATTTTGATTTGATTTGGATGGTTAGCCCTTATTTAGAAGGAAATTATAGACAAATCAGAGAACCATAATAAACAAGAATAATGAAATAAAGTCACGAGAATTGCGGTCTCTTTCTTCTTTAGTATAGTGACAAAAATCATTCACCCACAGTTAAATGCGTTTTTCTCTTCAGAGGTTTTTTTTTGCCAGAAGTGAGGAATTGAAAGATCATAGAAAATAATGCCAAAACCACACCAATTATTCAAAAACACTATTTAAAGAGGGTTTCCAAATATTTGCTACCTCGAATATTTAATAAATCTTCTGAAAATTTAGTATTTTTTTTTTCTTCTAATTCATCTTCTACAAAATACATCGACATAAAAATAATAAAATAGTTATGTAAATCAAATTATACAAGGCATTTATAGAGAGGAGCGCATAGATATCAAGCAGAATTCTCTTATTCGGCTTTAGGATATTATACAGAAATAATTTGTTATCTTGATGGAACATGCCGTTAGCTTTAAAACACAATAAAGATACGGTAATAGGAACATAGTGATTAAACATTACAAATTATCAACTTGTAAAATTGATTCAATTTAATGTATTCATTGTAATCAGATATTATATAACTAGCAGGGCTGTATTTCTAAATAGGCTAAGAAGGATGCAGCCTAGAGAGGTAACAAATCCAGGGGCGGAAGATTGGAAATTTATTCAAAAGATAAAGTGAGGTATTTCAGACGTTGATAATACGGCAAAAAGACTTTAGCCTAGAGGCGACATACTCTTAAATCCGGCTCTGATAACTAATTATTATTGGGTTCAGAATATCTTCGCTGTTTTCTCTTAAAAAAAAATGTGCCATCCAATCTTTTTCTTTTTACTTTCTCTCACCTATATATGTAAATATATATAGGGAGAAAGTATTGGACTCATGTCAAAAATTCGATGCTGAGATTTTGGTGGATTAAGGTCCCCTGAATACAAAAAGTGTTTTTCGCAATATGGTCTGTCTCTGTCTCTGTTTGTGTGTGTCTGTCAGAGTGTGTGTGTGTGGATCTGTGAACAAAATATCTCAAAAACGAAAAGAGCTAGAAGGTTGAAATTTTATATTTAAATAAGGTACACTCTGAGACTTTTTTAATAAAATGGGCCAAAGAGTACTAGTACTTTACTGATGTAATTTTTCAGTTTTTTTGATTTTCTCAAAATACGCATCAACGATTTTGATTGAAATTCAAAAATCACTTATTTTTTAGATGCTCATTAAAATGTATGTTCTCATTGTGTCATTGAAATCTTTTTTTACTCTTGTACTTCATAGAAAAGATAGGAGAAGTGGTTGCCATGGTAACAAACAAGAGCGGATCCAGAGGAGTTTCTCGGGGCCCCCTCCCGAGGGGGGGGGGTAATCTGGTGTGACTGGTACTTCTGTACTTGTTATATATACAAATCAAATTTTTAAGTATTAATTTAAAAAAAATTAAATTTAATTGCCAAAAAAATATTTTTCTCTCGGGGGTGGGGGGGGGGGGTAATTCCCTCCTTTACCCTCCTCATCCCATTGTATCCGCCCTTGGTAACAAAATATAAATATTTTCTCATGTTAATAAATTTTACATCTTGAATTCTAATACATGTAGATCGGTGGAAACTAAATAGATGCGACACAAAAAATCTGGTGGTGTGACGAGCACAGAACACAACTTTCGATTACCGAAGGTAAGAGAAAGTTGTTTGCTTACTGGAAAGTTTGAAACCCAATTGACGAATTTAATTTTTCAATTATTTACTCCAGAGCTTCTCTAAGCAGATTATGTATCCTTTGTTATTAATTTTTAAAAATATTCGACATCTGTGTTTCTCCTTTGGAACAATTAGTCGAAAAACTCATTAAATTGATTAAATATTGAGGTTATTTGGGTGCCTAGCATCGAGCATGCAAATTTTTCCACTCTATTGGAAGTTTCGGGCAATAGATATGCTTTTAAAGACTACCTTTTTTTTTAATATATGTACACATGATATCAAAATTATAGAGTCTTTATTATTGTTCATATGCTTTTATTTTAAAGCCGTAAATCCTCTTTTTTTAATTTAAGATTTATTTTAAAAAAATTGTTCTTTTAAAAGGATTTATCAAAAGAGGCATTCAATTTCTGGTGCATCCATGTTTGTTGACAAAATATTATCTTTGAAAGTTTTGTTGTACAAAGGGCTTGTACTGGATTAACTCGACGATCAGAGAGAAAGAGAGAGACGAGGGCTATTTTTCCTTTTTCTCTATGTTTTCTAAGGGCGTGACCAGAGAACGAATTGTTTGCCAAGACAATCTTCCCTCTGGACTAATGCCCTATTTAGGCACCCTATATTTATTCCCTTTAACCGAGAATCGAATCATGATATTGTTCAATTTCCATATTCATAACAAATAAATATTCAATATAAAGAAAGAATATTCAATTAATAGATCTACATAATAATATGAAAGTGTTTCAAGAACATCTGCAATGTAGTGGATCATGGGTTTAAACATTTTTCGGGGTCTTCCTAAATCCTGAGCCCAGGGAAACAAATAATTTTTGAAGTCTAAATTCATCATTCACTGTATACAACAAATTCATCCCCTTCCTAGAGATACGAATCGTTGCAACCCCTCTCTTCGGCTAACTCGGCACTCGGCTGGGATTAGGAGTTTGCTACCCGACTCAAGAGATAAAAATTTGTTTCTATTGAATTGGTTGGCTACCAATCTATATATTGTAAATAACGTCCCAAACGTAACTTAAGTTTAAAATATCAACCTCCTACCTCTTTTCTTTCTTGAGATATTTTGTTCACAGAGAGACAGACCATGTAGCGAAAATCACACTCAAAACGTGTATATCCGTCAAAATCTTGACATCGAATTCATGAATCCAATACTTTCTCTCTCTATATGCAGTATTAACATATATAGAGGTAAGAGAAAGTAAAAACAGCAGGGAAAAATGCCGCCAGGATTTTTCCTTAAAAAAATAAATTTTCAACTTCTAATGTTTCGGCCTTGGTTAAGGCCATGGTTAAGGCCGAAACTTTAGCTGTGGGAAATATATTTTTTTTTAAAGAAAAAATCCTGGCTGCATTTTCCCCTTCTGTTTTTTATTCCTGATTTTTATTAGCCAAGTATTCTTTTTTATAAAACTAGCAATCATTTGGAAAATATAGCTAATATTCGTGCCTACCCTTAGTCTAGTCCGCGCCTCCTTAGAGAGACGCGCTTTCCTCCCAGTTTGGAAAACGCTGCCCTAGAGTAACAAACACAACTTGTCAGGTCTGACACTAATGACTTAAGAGAAGAGATTTGCTTTAAATTAATAAAGACCCAATAATAGACATAAACCTTCCATGAATTGATTGAATTTTTTTCCCAATTGTTTGCCTCAATAGTAATAATGAAAAAAGTCTACAGTTGCAAAAAATAATTTACGAATAAACTGAAAAATAAAAAAAATACTAAAAGAGCAATTGGAATAAATGTTTTTTTTTTTTTTTTTTTTTTATTTTGAATTGCAAAAAACATGGAGCCTATCACTTAAATCCCCGGTAAAATTGGATGTTGTGACCATAAAGAGGGAGAGGGACACGGGGATCAATTCTCTGGTCTTGATTAGTTGAACCCCTCCTCGTTCTTGTTTTTGGTCCTGTGGTTCAGATTTGCATGCTGGTCAATTGGTTGTATATAAAGGGTCCGGACTTTGATAGTTGTCAGTTAGAAGCTAATTTGTAAGAGGCCCAGCGTTTCCTGCTTGGCATTGATCCGAAGGGCGAAGGGCGTTATCGCGTCCTGCCAGCATCCCTAGCTGCAAGCCCGGCCCAAGGGCCTCCATTCGGGACATTATCAAACCCATCCAATTTCAACGCTTTTCAAATTAACCAATTCACTTTATTATCCGACTAGTTCTCTTGTTGATTAAAAACCCCATTCATGTATACGCTATAAGATTAATTAATACACTGGTCTAGAGTATCTTAAATTTCATTAAATTCTGACACTTTGAGACTTAAAAGGGCTTAGAAAGCAAATTTGCTCTCAATATAATTTTCTAGGGTTGAGCCCTTTATAAAAATAATAATTCAGGTATAATTCGTCCACATATTACAATATTACGTAACGCCTTTCTTGACGATATTCTAGCCCCCCCCCCCTGTCACAGTTAGTCACATACAAACAAACCCCCTATAAATATTATGTCACAACATAGAACTACACACACACACCCCGAAACCGAAACTTGTTTTAAACTTTCTCTTAAAATTTCCTATATAAAATTCATATCATTTTACTTTTTTTTTTACTTAATTTTTCTTCGTGGCTCAAATAATAAAAAATTTTATAAATTAAACTTTGGATTGTTATGTCACGCTTAGAGAAACCCCTGGGTCCCCATGTCACAATTAGTAACGTTTTGGTCAGACACCTCCCCCCCCTAACGCGTTACGTAATTTGTGGACGACCCCAAATAGGGAAAATGACAAAATATAAAAATCTTTTATTTTTAATAGACAGTTAAAATTTTATTTGAGATAGAGAAGAGAAAATAATAACAGAAACATATTTTATTTTTTGTTAATAATTTCCACACCGGGAGCCTGGAACCAAACTACTGAAATACTAAGAAATATGTAGTTTGGAAACCCTCTGTCTCATAAGATATTCTGTATGTAAACTAGTCCCAAAAATTCGCAAGGCGTAAAATTCTTTGTTTTTTTTTCCAAAAAATCCAATATAGTCAGTTCTTTTGCCTATCTACCAGTAAAAAAATAGGTTATACCAGGGGTTCCCAAACCTTTTTGATTTCCGGCGCCCTTAATATATCAGAATTTTTTCGGGGCGCCCCATATCAAATCTTAGGGCAAATCTTATGTTGTTACTAATAGTTTTTCTTCATTTTGAATCCAGCTTATATGATCGCGAATTTACGCTGATCCGAGTAACATTTTATAAAGTGATAATATTATTCCTTAATGAAAATATTCATCCGTGAAGCAAAAAAGATCAATATAATATTTATATGAAATTTTTTTTTCTTAATTTATGTTATCCTGATAAAAGATAAAAGGTTTAATCTCTAAATATAAAATCACTTTTCCTTAGTGTTGTTGAAAAATTATATAGAACTGGAAGAGAACCTTTCTATTAAACTGGCAAATCCGTTGGAGCGGCCCATTTACGCGCAGTGGAGTGGAAGGGTCGCCATCTCTAACATTATCTTGGCCAGAAGCCTTGGCTTTTTCCACTCAATCCATCAAACAGCCTGTTTGTTTCCACCACATAGAGACGACGACGTCTACGTCGACGATGACTTCGCTGAAGAGTGAGAGAGGACGATAATCTCAGGTTACTTAAGTCGAAAGGAACAACATCAGCGAGGTGTATTCTGGCGGAGTAATCGGATCTTTTGTTTAAGATGGACCATTCAATATTAGAATAAAAGCCTCGGCTAGAGAAATTTTATTTATTGTCACCTTCGATTTACAGTATTTTTTAGATAATATTGTGATCCTTTTATAAAGACGTGAAATGAATGTAAAAGAAAATTACTTTATTACTTTTGTCTAGTTTTCAAGATATTGATTTGAAATTTTCTTACATCTTCTCAGAGCTGTTGCCAGAAAATTTTTCGAAGGGGGATTATCCCTTCCCTCTTCCAAAGAATATATTTTTAAAAAAATTTATAATTCATAACAGCGTTTAAAATTTTAACCCTACGCTTATATTTCTCTCTCTATATTTTTTGTTTTATTTTGGGGTTGAACTCCCAACCCTCTGGCTGCGACCTTATGAGAATAAAATCAACTGAAATATCAAATTTCACCATGAATATTAAAAATATTTACTTTTTTCATTAAAAGTCGAAAATTGTTTCATTAAAAATATGAATAAAAAAAATATATACATACCATAGTTAAAAAAACTAACATGTCAGCTCCTCAACAAATTTACTAGCTCTACTACCCTACTGTAGCCCATTTCCATTAAATTAACTTCAAACATCCTAAGAACTCGAAAAATAAAAAAAATCTATGAGATGTGTAGATATAAATTATATTTTTCTAATTCTCATCTTTTCCTTTTTTTTCAGGTCGGAACTATGCACGTCTCCTGCCTCTCGCTCAGCCTGCGTTAAATCAGTGTTGATTCAAGATTTTACTTCAATTTCTGCATTTATCGTAAGTAGATATAATTATCATTTATAGTTACTAGTCCCACCTTTGGCGGGTTTCTCCTCGCCTTTTCTTAACCGATAATACCTAGTAACTTTTCTCAAACAGCTATTTTACTTTTAAGATTAAATTTTCATTTTTTGAAAATTTTCGACCATTGGTTGTAAAAAGCCCTAAGCGAACAAGTCACTCTTAATTAGGAACCGACCGAATATTCGGTTTCGGTTACGGTTTCGGCCAGTTTCGGCCAAAAATCATGGTTTCGGCCGTAGTTTCGGTTTCGGCCAAAAAGTGGCCGAACCTTTCGGTCGGCCGAAACCAGAGTCTGAAAAAATGGGATGAGACTCGCATGCAAAAAAAAAAAAAAAAAAGGTCAAATAATTTGCACTTGAGGGAGAAAAAAATTTTAGTCTCCCTAAAAAAAAGGTAAAATGATTTTCACGGGAGGGAAAAAAAAATTCAAAAAAAAAAAAGGTAAAATGAAAAAAAAAATTTATAGGAAATACAAGTTTCGGTTTCGGTTACGGTTTCGGCCGAAACTAAGGTTGAGGCCGAATATTCGGTTTCGGTTTCGGTTTCGGCTGAAAATCTTGTTTCGGTCGGACCCTACTCTTAATACATATAGCTTAAATAAATATTGCATAATTTTCAATGATAATTAAATATAATACTCTTAATCTTGTATTCTAACAATCGTCCTGAGGAAGGCCGTGATTTGCGACGGAAACGTCGACGGTTAACAATTAAATAAAAGTTTTTTATTTAATTCTTTGGCTGCAAAGTCTCCTATACTCAATTCAAATTCTACTGCCACTTCTCATCACCAATTCTTGATTCCCACTATTAAAAACACAAAATTTCATTTCAGAGTTGCTCAAACAGAGTATAATAGATAGACGAACGGACTGCCACTAACCCTCTTTTCTTTCAAATCATTTCTTTATATCTAATTTCATCCTCGTGTCTCCTTGCTAGGAATTTTATCCCCTTCAATTGCAATTGAAGTTCTTGTTTATTCTATCTTTCCTCTTTAATTACTCGCCCAGGGGAATATTGAATTTCATTTTTTTTTTAGATAGAATTTCTGATTAAATATTTTTCTAACTCTATTTTTCTATAAAAATATAATCGAAAAATTGTATAATCTTTTCATCCAGTTCGTTATATTTTTTTAAAGCCAAATAACTTGAACGTTTTTTTTTCTTTTTTCTGTCCAGGCACAACCTTAAACCTTAAATACTTTATAGTTTAATAAAATTAGATTTTTCTACTATAGTTTTTTTTTTTTTTTTTTTTTAATTGATGATGATAAACCTCCAGAATTTTCGAAATAGAATAGTTTGGAAATGAACACACGAGTAAAATTATTATATAACTTGAATAAGTTTATTATACTGTATCTAATATCAAATTTTATGCTTTTTTTAAGTACAAATAAAACGTACAATTAATAAAAATATTTATTTACTATAGGAGAAAGTTTATAAAATGCTGCTTTTCTTATATTTTTTCCCCTTAAAAGGGTGTTGTTGTTGGGTTCATTAGATATTTATAAGATTTCTTGAATACTTGATAAAAGAGGTAAAAAAAGCCATTCAGCTTTCTTATCACTCTTTTCAATTGTCAACCACATCATCTTTTCAAAAATTTATCTCAAAAGATATACTCATATATTATTTATTGTGCCGGAATCTCACATCTTATGAAAAAAAAACCTTTTATATTTGTTAAATATAACGTGCCCAATTCATTCTTATTATCCGTTATGAATGTAACAGAAAATTATTGTTATTACCCTGTGAATAATATATTTTGAATAGGGACGGATTTAGGGAGCTCTTTATATTTAAATTAATTAGGATCTAATATTATAATCCAAACGGAAAGTGAACCATATGTCCCCCACAGGTGGGTCCGAGCCAGCTAGTCGGTGAGCGATGACGTCATGGGTGCTTGTAAATCGTTTAGTGGCGCCAGTGCAAGACTCGTCACTCTATTGAAAGGCTTAGGCTATGTAACGCGTCTTGTGATTGGGGAACGCTGACCAATCAGAGCGTCGCTTATAGACCACTTGAAAGTCTTGGGCTCTCTCTCTAGTCGACCCTGACCCAGCAGCAGTTGCCATCGTGAGGGCTTGTGTTAAACATCAACTCTACGTTTGTTCGATCCTGAAATGGCGCCTTTTTTTTATTCCTACACTCTCCTCATTCACGGCTCACCTGTGAAGATCCTACTTAATTAAACATGTGAATCTACCAACATTCTTCACCGGCTCCATCCATGGATTCCATTCTAAAAATCACAACGCTCCCAGGTATCCTACTCAATTTTTATCCAACAAAATCTCTATCAAACTTAACCTTTATTTATTCCTTAGTATTTTTCATTAATATATTTTTGAATATTCGACCAAATGATTAGACGGGGGTCTAAGCTTAAGGGCTTGATAATTCTTTGTTTATGAAAAATTTTTGCTAAAACATTTGAATAGCACTTATCATTTTCAAGAATTATTTTGTCACTTTTTCAAAACAAGAAGAGAAGAAAACAAACTCTTCCCAGTTGGAAAATTTTCTTTGAAATTCCTAATCTTATCAGTTTACGAGCTAGCTTAATTTAAAAAGTATAAGTAAGTTGGCTGCTAATTTAATAAATTTAAAAACTGAAACTCGACCAAATAACCTATTTTCATCTCTTTGGGTCTAGATTTCGAATTTAATTATAATTGTTACGTTGATTGCCCTGGATATTTATATTCTTTGCACATTCCATTTATCATTTTAATTTTATTTTTTATTGAATATTTTTTATTTTCGTGCTTTGTATAACCAGGGATTTCATTTTAATTACCTTCAAAATATCAATGTGATTTATTTGTCATTCCTGTTTGGCATAAATAAATACGAGAAGATTTTATTTTACATGTAAGATAAGAGTTTGAAATAAAATTTGATGCAATTAATAGAAATTTTATTTCCCTATTTAACGATTTTTATAAGTAAATATAAAATATATAATTCGGTCATTTACTCTTTAACGATATCTTAGGCGGTCCAGGCATATTTATTCAATACAAATTTTTTTTTTTTAAACATTCACACTTTTTTCTCATTCACACAGTCATTTCGGCAACTTAGGCCATATAAGACGATAACCGTTATTTATGAATCTTCCTTTTTAAACCATTTGGTATCCAAATATTCATAATAATTGGTATCTAATAATCTATCTTTAATTTAGAAAAGGCACCGACTGCCAGCCAAAGACGCAAGTGTTCTTTTTACCAGTGCTCTAAGGCCCAGGAAATTAATTATCATTTATTTAATTAAATAACGAGGGAAACATAAGTCAGTTGGGTTAATTCACACCTCTATATGATGTTTTTCACATTTATTATTTGGACGAAAGGATTAATTTATTCTCCGGGCATCAGTGATGCTGTTGGTGTTACCCTTCTCTTCGTTCTGCTAAAGAACGTTTTTATAAGGAATATTTTATCAAAAACCACACCTTCCTATATGTGTGTAAATTTTATAGAAGATGATTATAAAGTTAACTTTTTAAATCATTTATCATTTAAATAATGTTGTTAGTTTATCCTTGTCTTTTCATAAATGCTTTTCTCTCTTTCTATCTCAGTTATAAAAAAAAAGAAGAAGATATAAGCTTGGTCAGGTATATAGAAGTAATTCCACGTGTTTTCATGAGCTTCGCTCGCTTGCTTTTTCCCCTTTTATTCGATAATACCGTTGATGGCAACGGAACCATTTCGGGAGAAAATAAATCACATTGGAAAATGTTTAACGACCTTTTTTTCTATCTAAATAAAATATAAATTCACTCTTTTTTTTAAGTCTCATTTCTAAAAACGTGGTTATATTTAAATTTTGCCAATTAATTAAATTAAAACGCGAGTTGTGTTTGAATATTTTCATTAAAGAAAGAAAACAATCGGGAATTGCTTCCCCAAAACTTTCTCGTGTGTGTGTGTGTATGATTGCTTAAAAATGCAAGCAACCAGATTGATGAAATTCGGAATATACTTCTTAAACTAAAATTATAGATTTCTATCAACTTTTGGAGTAAATACGTCACTTGCAAGTAGTACTTTACCTAAAATGTTTTTTCAAAAATTTTGAAATTTTCAATTTTTTTGTCATATTATGATAAATTACTCTATTTTAAAAAGTTTTTATTCTCTGACATTTTTTCAAAAACTATTCAGTTATTAACATATACATATAGGTAAGAGAAAGTAAAAACATGATTTAGGTCAAATATAATTTTTGAGCATTTCGGGACAGGGGGATGGGGGTTTGACCCCATATCCCCAACAATATTTTATTATTTAACAGTTTTAAATTAAATTTCTTTTTAAAACAACGTTAAGACGACAAATAAATCAATTTTCTTTGAAGTCCCTTAAATCTATAATATTTTTAGTTCAACATAATTGAACTGAAACTTTTAATCCACACACTCCCCTCACCCCATTATTTAATATAAATTTGTAATCTTATGGATTTTAGGATTGTATTGTAATTGTTTATTCATTGACTTTTCTCAATATTGATTTAGAAATCTAATTCCTATAACCAATTCACTATTTTTTTAAATTTCCGAGACAAGTTATTGATCTTTTGGCATAAATCATAGCATATATATATATATACGTATTATGTATTCTATAAAACTTTATGATCAGTGTTTCGCTTCTTGTTTTGAGCGATTGATTATTAATTTTATTGAATACCAATTAAAATAATAATAGCAGGAAAAAAAAACTATATGGTCACAGATGTTGAAAAAGATTCTAAAAATATTATTAAGGGGAATTAAAAGGTAAAGCCTATGATTAATTAAAAAATCTATTTAGAAAATTCACAAAATTATGCCTACATGCGTATTTTCAAAATATTTAACAAAATCAATGAGGATTAAAGACAAAATAAAACAGCCAAAGTCTGTCTGTCCTTCTGTCTCTCAAGTCTCTCAGTCAAGCTCTGTTAGGGCAACATCCTGATGAAATTTAGAAACCAAATTTTATTTTCTTAAAGAGGACCTTTAAGGGATAGAGGAAAATTATTTTCGCCCCTAATTTCCTAAAATTTTATGAGTTATTAAATGTTGAAGTTATGATTTCTTCCATAGGAAAGGAATGATAAAACATTTATTTTTAAATATTTGATCAACTTCCCGTCTAAATTTTGAAATGAAGTTTTACATCCTTATAGAGGATCTTTTAGAGAGCGAAAAATAGTCGGCTCAAGTCGTCATTTTTTGAAAATTTCCCATTTGGTATCCAAATGGCTTAAATAAAATCATCGGACTGCCTGGGATCCGAATCCGCGACCCTTGGTATACAAGGCCAGCACTCTAACCCCTACAACAAGCCCGAAAAGCGCGAAAACAGAGATTAATATTAACTATTAACAAGATAAAGCTTTGAAATAGTTGCTGGAAGTTTTCAAACAACGCTCTATTGACTAAACAGAAACTAATATCACAGATCTTAATACAGTATTAATTAATATATTCTGAAAGTGGTACGCCCGTTTTAAATTCAAAAATTTGCAGAAAAAGTTAATATTTTATGGTGAAGTAAAAAGATATAAATTCAGATTAGAATCGCAATTTCCAGACGTCATCTAATTCCGATATGCTCAATTACACATATAATTTTATGGATGAATAGGAAATTTGATTGTCACTTTCTTCTTATCTCTTGTTTCTTCTAAAACTTTTTATTTTTTTTGAAAATAAAAGAATTTTTTTTTCTTTTTTTAGTAAAAAGTGTCTCTTGTCTATTTGTGTTTAAAGAAATACAAAAGTTGGAGATAGCTTAATTTATTTGAAGGCATTGTAGTTAACAAAGTAAAGTATTCTCTTGTCTTGTTTATTTTGTTTTCATGATACTCATTAAGCCGAAAGGTGTTAATCGAGGAGGAAACTAATCGTCCCTTGCTTGGCTTTTTTGACAATTGAACCTGGCATTTTTTTCTTTGTTTATATTTTTCAAAAGGCTAAAAACGACATCAAAGAGAATAATTTAAATTAATTAATTAATTATTAGAGAATACATTGAAATTTTTGGAATTTAATCATGTCTCTTTTTTTAACTCTTAAAAAAAAATCAAAATGGAATTTTGTGGAGGATTCAAATCAAATTTCTCTCTCTCAGAGACGTTTCAAAATTATATAAACTAAAAAAATAAAATTACAAATTATTGAATATGTGTGTTTCTGAGTGTGCTTTGCTTCAATTTTGTTTTGTTAATTTAGTTAGATGATTGATTGATTAGTAAATTAGGCTTTGCATTTCAAATCCTATAAAATTTTACAAAAAAAAAAAAAATGGCCTTCATCCCTCCGAATTTCCTTCTATTTTTTTCCTTTGTAAAATCTTTTTAAAAATATTCGCCCCTCTCTCCAAAAAGATTATCTCTGGATTCACCCTTGTTGCTATAATAGATTCATTTCGCTTGCCATTGCAGTATTTATTACATTACGACCTGCATTGTGTTCGTTTCATTTTTGCACGCTAAGTGCACGTTAGCAAAACCTGCACCTTTTGACCAAGACAAACGAACAAACCTAATGTCTCACTTAGCTCCGTGTTTCATTTTCTTCTTCGTTATAGCACTTGAGGCATTTATTTTATTGAAATTTGGGGAAAAACAATATTAAAATTAATTATTTAGGAGCTATAATTATTTACAAGTACATTAAAGCAGATAACTCTAATCTAATCATCGTTGGACAGTATTGCTTAGAAGTACCCAGAAATTTATTAAGGGGTGGGAGGGTTCAGGGCCCATTATTTCTCCTTACCATCTCTACATAGACTGATATGAAAGTGGGAAGAGCCTGAGACGAATATGAAAATATCTAGTCTTGGTTCAGTTTCCAAGGGGGAAGGAGGTAGTTTCAACCCCAAACCCTTGGATTTCTTATAAAGTATCGCTTTACATAGATACTTTAATTAAAAAATTCTAACAAATTAAATCTCTTCTAGACAAAATCATCATTGGAGTTAACTTATCTAAGCATGGAATAAAAAATAAACTATTATTTATTAGGGGTCGTCCGCATATTACGTAACGCTTTAGGGGGGAGTGGTCTGGCCAAAAGGTTACTAATTGTGACATGGGGGACCCGGAGGTTTCTCTAAGTGTGACATAACAATTTAAAGTTGAATTTATAAAATTTTTTGAAAAAAAAAAAGGTCGAATGATTTTCACAAAAGGGAAAAATGGAGTGATTATTTGAGTCACGGGGGAAAATTTACTAAAAAAAAAGGTAAAATGATATGAATTTTGTATAAGAAATTTGGGGGGGACTAGAAAATTGACAAAAAAAGCGTTTACTTAATAAGTGGACGACCCCTTAGCAATAAAAAAAAATCCAACCACAAAAGAATAATAAATACATATAGTTTGTCCAATAAAATAGTTTTTTTTTTTTTTTTTTTTTTATTAATCTCACAGGATATACAATTTATGTCCTCTATCAATTATTTCATTCGATCAAGTACAGTCCTATGTTTCATAAATTCTCTATGCAAAATAAAAAAAAAATCAAGCAAGAGAGTGATTGTTCTTTTATGCAGATTTCGGATCGAAGAGGGAAATCTATTACCTGACGTAGGACATTTGAGATTCTGCCATCTCGCATCCGCTGACTCAGGAGTGAGACTCAATCGATGTTGGTTTATATATATTTAACAGAGACAGAAGGTTCTGCCAGGTCTCTGAATTAACGACCGTTATAAATTACAAATATGGAAAATAAATATTATTAATATCTTCTGCACTCGGATAAAAAAATAATAGTGTCTCAGTCACTTAATAAAGTTTAAGAATAGAACAAGATTCATTTTAGGCTCTCTCAGCTAATTGATTTAATCTTCTAATTAGATTATCACATGGAAGTTGAATTAATATATTTTTATATTAGGCCTTCTATGTTTAAAGCTATTGACCTTTTAGTTGAGATCTCATTCGTTTAATGTCATTAATATGTCGTCATAATAATAAGTAAAATAACAAAAAGATTGGACCACGATAAGCGAGTGTTTACTCTTTTTGCTCAGTCTACTAAAAAAGCTTTTTTAAAGACCTTGCTTGATTTATTTACAAATATTTTTATTAAATAAAGATAAAGCAGTTTTTTCACAAATTTTGCCTCCCCAGGCACGCGCCTATTCTACCTCTTCGGAAATACGCCCCTGGGTATTCCCCTTCCTCTTTTCCGCATCATCTGATTTGAAATATTGAAATGAGTTGAAATGTTAGGCCTATAGATTAGTTAGCTAGATAGAAATAAATGAGTGGTTAGAATTAGGAAAATCCCAAGTAGCTTCTTAATGTCAGAGGTTTTTTTTTTCTGCATTTTTAATTGCATTTTTCTCCCATCCTGCCCTCAAAACGAAAAAGAAAAGTTTTACTTTTTAAGAGCTTTTTATGAATGTGATATTCATGACCTTGCTCTTGTATATATTCTTTTGAAAATAATTGTTATTAATATATTATACAATCGACACAATTCATATGAAGTGTATTATAAATTTATTTGAGTCAACCTATTTTTGTAGGGTTAATAATATAAATATACTCTTGAAGGACTGAAGATGGCTTTGTTAAACCGAAAGGTTACGGAATAAAGAGTGTAAAAAAATAGATACTTTTTACTTTTTATTATTGGCTGCATCCTCTTTTTATTAATTCAATTCTATAACAGTCTCAATTGCCCAAAAAATTATGGCTCTTCAACTTTTTCAGGAGCCGTAAAAGGTGAATTTGGCTCTTTAACCTAAAAATTTGTCTACCTTGTCCTAAAACTCGCTAATATTTTTATAATATCAAAATTATATCGAAATAAGTGTGCCTAATTCTTGCCTCTGGTGTACTGGATTCAACAAAGGGCATGCATCTCGTTCTTCCCTTTTTGACTAGCTCTCTCATATGAGGAAATTCATCTTTAGTTATTTATGTCGAGAAATTTAAACTTTGACGGCGAGAATTTATATTAAATTTACACTCTAACTTTCTCTTCCAACATGTTTTATTGTAAAATATATTTATTGGGTCATTTCTTCTCACCTTCCAACTTGTTTCTCCTCTCAGAAAACAGTTTACAGACATCTTTCAATTTCATACAACTTGTAATACTTGAACGTCATATAAAATTGTTTTATTGCCTATTGTTTTCTTTAACAATATTAACATCATTCGTGGCAAGGATCAAATAAATATATCATAGATAGTTATGGAGTTTTTTTTTAATACTCAAGTTTTATAATTTTAATAGCAAATTCACTTTTTTTCCGAATGTTTCCAATTTTGGAACGAATATAAAAAATTTTGCATCCCTTCACTTTAACTTACTATGCTAAGTAATTAATTAATTTTCTCATACGAGTACAAAAACAAGTTGATGATGTCTAAGAAAAATTTCTTGGCAGAATTCCCTATGAAAATCAAGTAGCTCGGATCTCTTGACAATATCATAATTGAAACACACCCCAAAGTCTATGACAATATACCGAGTGAGTTTTTGGACCAAAGTCAAAGCACGGAGAAGCGAAATTAATTAATTTTGAATAATTTATTACTTAGTAGCAACTCTATTAAATATCTTTTTATACAAATATTATTTTTTGAACTTGAAAATAAATAAAGTAGTAAAAATCTGGTGTGACTGGCGCACAGCACATAACTTTCTCTTACCTTCGGTAATCGAAAGTTGTGTTCTGTGCTTGTCAGATTTTTCGTGTCGACATATATTTAGTTTCCGCCAATATATTAGAATTCAAGATGTAAAATTTATAAGTATAGGAAAATATTTATATTTTGTTACCATGGCAACCATTTCTCCTATCTTTTCTATGAAGCACAAGAGTAAAGTGTGCTTCAAACAATTTTGAGGGCAAAACGAGAATATACATTTGAAAGAGCATCTAAAAAATTATTGACTTTTAGAGAAAATCGAAAAAAACTGAAAAAGTTCATCAGGCACGCCTAACTTAAATATAAAATTTCAATCTGGTGACTCAATTCCTTTATGCTAAAAATCGTTACACACAGACAGACAAATTTGCGGGACCCACTTTTTTTGGACTCAGGGGACCTCAAAACATGTATAATATACATTGTATATCCATAAAAATCTCGACATCGAATTTTTGACATGATCGCAATACTTTCTTCTCTATATATATTTCATAGATAGGGTAAGAGAAAGTAAAAATTTAAATGATGAAACAGAAGTAAATTTTGAATTAGATTTCTTTGAGATATTAAATAATCTTGTAAAATTTTAAAGAGGGGTGGCAAATTAAATTTTTTTCTAAGAAAATAATCGATTTAAAAAGAATAAAACAAATATAGATAACTTTAGTAATTCATTGCAAAAAAAATGTAATTTTTTTTATGAGAATTTTCTTTATTATAAAAAAATTATATAATTTATACAAAATTTGACTTAAAAAAATTGTCTGTGCGAAAGAAAATGTTCGAAATCCCCGAGAAAAGAACACAACTTTCAATTACCGAAGATAAGAAAAAGATGTGTGCTGTGCGTCCAGTCACACGAGATTTTTTTCTTTATTTCCGTGCCTTTGGCTTTAACCAAGAGTAATTTAAAATGACTAAAAAAAAAAATCATGTTTTTGTCAATTTTTTTCCACTCTTATATGTACAAAAGAAAAGCTTTATTTCTCTCTCATACATTCTGCCCTCATATTTCATCGTAAGTTGACATTTTAAAGTAAGGAAAATGCAAAAGGATTGATTGACGTCGTGTTGTTATTTGTCAGAGGGTCACCAGCCGATTGGGAGTCCTTTTTACTTCTAAATAAATTCCTCAATGCTTTTTACTTTTTTTTTCTCTTTTTCGATTTTATTATTAAAAAGAAAAAAAACAAAGCGAGTATTTCCGAATCGCCAGCGATTTCATTTAGATTAGACGAGCAAGATTGAAGATGAACGCAAATTCCATAATACTTAATTAACTGGAAGTGACAATACAGTTACAAAACTTTTTTTCTTTGTTAACTTTGGTATATTCCCGTGATTAGGGATCGGTATGAATTAACATCCCAAATAATTTTTTACTTTCTCTTACCTCTATATATATGTTAATATTAGGAACCGACCGAATATTCGGTTTCGGTTACGGTTTCGGCCAGTTTCGGCCAAAAATCATGGTTTTCGGCCGTAGTTTCGGTTTCGGCCAAAAAGTGGCCGAACCTTTCGGCCGGCCGAAACCAGAGTCTGAAAAACGGGATGAGACTCGCATGCAAAAAAAAAAAAGGTCAAATAATTTGCACTTGAGGGAGAAAAAATTTTAGTCTCCCTAAAAAAAGGTAAAATGATTTTCACGGGAGGGAAAAAAAATTCAAAAAAAAAAGGTAAAATGAAAAAAAATTTTATAGGAAATACAAGTTTCGGTTTCGGTTACGGTTTCGGCCGAAACTAAGGTTGAGCCGAATATTCGGTTTCGGTTTCGGCTGAAAATCTTGTTTCGGTCGGACCCTAGTTAATATATAGAGAAAATATTGGATTCATGTCAAAAATTCGATGTCGAGATTTTGATGGATATACATGTTTTGATGTCTCGCGAATCCAAAAAAGTGGTTTTCGCCACATGGTCTGTCTGTCTGTGTGTGTGTCTGTGAACAAAATATCTCAAGAACGAAAAGAGCTAGGAGGTTGAAATTTTATATTTAAGTTAGGCACCCCCATGGGACGTGACACGAAGCTTTTGAACAAAATCGACCAAAGAGTACTAATACTTTACTGATGCACTTTTATATATAAATATTTTCACATAGGCCTACTTATAAATTTTACATCTTGAAAATCGAATGTACCCTGCTGTCGGAAACTAAATACATGTCGTCACAAAAAATCTGGTGTGACAAGCACAGAACACAACTTTCGATTACCGAAGGTAAGAGAAAGTTGTGTGCTGTGCTCCAGTCACACCAGATTTTTTTTTTTTTTGAGATTGATATTGGGTTTGAGAAAAAGTTCGTGGCGTTTTTTTAGTAAAATTCAACTAGTTTTCTTATAATGTGAAAATAAATTTATTTAAACCAAATATGGTCCATTATTATCTACAATGTTTTGCCATTTTTCGGGTAGAGCCATGATGTCATCGGTGAAGAACTTCAGTGATTTGTGGTTGAAAATATGAAACAGGTGGTTTTCATATGCTCCTTTTGAGACCAGCTTAATTCCATTGAGAGAGTTCTGCAGTAATCAGTACAAGTGATTGTCAGAGGGTGCTATGTCTGGATTATACGGTGGATGGATCAAAACTTCCGAACTAAGCTTTCGCTGGTCATCAAAGAAGTGTGTAGTTCTATTAGTGTTATTTGATTACTATCCTTCCTCTATTGATGTTATTATATATTTGCATTGTATTTTTAGTAATTTTCTTTGTATAGGCCTATGTATGTATTTTATATTCGTTTTGTGTTGTGAGATTTTGTACTGTTGGACTTCAATGTTCAATGGGCTTTGGCTTATGGAGGAAATAATTTAAAAAAAGTATGTAGTCAGCTTTGTTATAATGGAAGACAACACTCTTTCCTATTATTCAATTCGGGAGTTTTTTTTTTTTTTCAATTTGTGTTGGCAGTTGTTCACAGAGTAAGTTGAGAATCAATCGTTTAAAATGGAAGTAGCCCATGGTACAGGATTCCCTTCCAGTACCACCACACACACAGCATCCCCATTTTAGGCGTCAATCCTGGCTTCACGAACACTTGTGACGGCTTACCTCTTATCTGATCTCTTATCCGCGATCTTTTATAGAATTTAGGTATTCCCAAGTCACTCTTGATTTTAAGGTATATAAGTTTAGCGCTTTTAAAGTTGCTTACCTATCTTCTAATATCTCAGACAAGATACTTTATGATCTATTTTATTATATTTAATCATTTCAAACTTCTTGATATGAGATTTTCTATATTATTTTTTTATATAGGTTGAAGTGGCCGTTCTCAGAGAGGGAACACACTTAAGCCAACTAGGCCCTTTGTGATATTATTTTATATATATTTCAAATTATTTTTCCAAAGAATGTTTGTTAAAGTCAGTAGTGTTATAGTCACATAAAAATAACATTAAAAAAATGTTTTATTACACTTCGTTGCTACTATTTTTAATGCGAAGAAACAAGTTGTAATACGTGATCGCCATTTTTGTATGGTTCAATTGAACGAGCTTAGCTTAGAAGTAAATTTATGTTCAACTTAAGGTTGTTCGGATAGTACATCGTAAGTCATAATAGAATCTAAATTTTTTTTTAAATAAAATTAAAAATTTGAATGCCAAAATTCCTTATTATAATTTAGTCGTGACCTATCATAGTTTATAATTGGATTAAGTTAATAATTTAATTACCAAAAATAATAAATGAATGACTTTCGACTTGAGCAGTATTTCACGTAATATAGAACTGGCAACATTGCATTCATCAACTATCTATTTTAAATCTTAAACGCCTTAAATTTTATTTTATTTAATATATTACAATGTTTAATGCAAATCAGTTTAAACACAATGGACGATTTGCGAGAAAAAATATTGTAAAATTGAAAAAAAAAATGTATCTGACATAGAGATAAGACACTTATGCTATGCGACGTTGCCAGGCTGGTCTGACTCTCGAGAATTCATTATTTTTAAATATTAGCGACTGTCATTTTGGAGAATTTTTTGACTTTCTTGTTAAAATATCTTTAAAAGCGGTCGGCAGAAACTTTTGATTTTATTTTTAACATATTCCTCGGAAGTGAATTAATAAAATGTAAGTTTTTTTGTTTTTGTATCATTTGCACAGATGCCTATATAAATCGATATGTGTGCGTTTCGTCGTTATTCCCCATAGGCTACATGTTAAATTTCAATTTTTAAAAATTAATTACACGATAACCCTGTGTCAGATCTGCTTCAAAATTTTATTTTATACGTATTTGATAGTGATTAATAACATATTAAAAAATTAGCTTTTAATCAAGGAAAGTGCTTTAATGTCCGAACAACCTTAAAGATTATCTTATTTGAAATTTACTTTTAAAATCTCCAACTTTATAACAGAGAAAAAATATTTATTTTTATTATTTATTCAGTTTCAATTTTCATTATATAGGCCCTATAGATATTTTTATTTATTAATGCGTAGCCGTAGCTAATAGCAGGGGTTCAGAGTTGACTTTTGCATTAAATATATTTCATTATTTAAAAAAAAAATTTAATAAAAAGAGAATATGGTCATTTACATAATTCTACAAATAATCTGAGTACATACACTCGAGGCAGACCATCCATTTACATGTATTTTAATCATTTAAAATGAACGATCGCACCCGCATCGCCTCGGTAATAAAACCACAAAAATCACCCAGGTCCCCCACATTATGTGGCCAAAGCAGTGATATTATAAAAACATAGATAACATCGCTGTCAATCAGTCACGTTGCCGGGAGGGAGGGAGGGCTTCAGCTTCTTTGAAGAAATAATATTTTCAAATCACATTTAATGTCTATCTAAAGGGACCCTCAAACTTGCAAAAATGGTCAAAATTTTGTGCAAAATATTGAAAGGTCGTTGACCCTTCACACTACATAAAAATATTGTACAAATTTAAAACTTGCTCTCGGGCCTTGGTGAAGTGGGTAGCGTGCTGGCTTTTTATACCAAGCCTCGTGGGTTCGGATCCTGTCTCTTGCGACAATTTTTTTAAATTGAATTGGCTACCGTACCAAAAATTTCATTTTCTCTATAGCTCTAAAACTAGACTTGATGTGGCAAAACTGATGGCATTTTTGGAATTAGCGCTGCCCAAATAACCAAGAAATAGCTTCAAATACTCGGTCAATAAAATCACTGTTTCCCTGTGTAATCTAATTATTAATTTTATTTTATAAATTATATTCGGGATTTTCACGAATTTTACTTCAGTATGCCAGCCTTTAAACTCGTCTCAGTTAAATAAACAAAATATAGTTAATAGGAACTCAGACAATTTTTTTGTTCTGCTAATATTTATTGTTCCAAAGTTATTTACGAGTAAATGCGATTATAAGATGGCTCTGGAGCGAGGAATAAATTTAATGCCTTCGAAGAAGACATGTTTATTCTAAAACAGAGGGTGTTTCTCTAATATTCGTTGCAAAGAGGCTGATTAATTATCCCCACCCTCATCAGCAAACAATCCTACCACAACAATAGTCGCAAGGACCTTTGATGAGTAATTTGCTCCCACTCCCCAGATTACATTTTGTTAGCGTTCATGAAATACATTTAATTTACAGTCTGGTAACATTCAAATTTCTCTCTTCTAGGTATCAAATATTTTAGAAAATTAGTCTAAGAGATGAAATTTCATAAATCCTATTTTCCTCTTAAGTTATTATCGGGCCCATTTATTAGTAGGCCTATTATTATCACTTTTGAACATCAAAAAACTTCTCTATAACCTGTATTATTAATAAATCAAAAAAAGATTAGCCTACTAACTCTCAGGCTTGATTTATTCATTAGAAAAATGTTAATATAAAAAATTATATAATTCGAGATTCTTTGAAATTCCTATTTTAAAATCAGGGGCGTATATAAGGACGAAAATCCCGACCGGGGTGGTCGAAATTTCCATTTATACGGATTTCTATATTTTTGTTTGAAAAATGGCGTCGCATAAATAAATGTAATTAAAAAAAAGAAAGAACTTTAGCCTGTTAATATATAAGCATTTTTTTAATGAGAGGACCTGGGTCCCTCGGGGCTCAGTGGATATGAAAATATTTAGATTAAAAAAAAAATTTAATAAAAATTTGTCTTTGAGAAGGCCCGAGCCCTCCGGGCTCATGTATATACAGTATTTTTGTTTTATGGGGTACGGGGATTTTTTAAAATATGAATGCGCCCCTGTTTTGTTATCATAAATATAGGCCTATATAACAAAATGTTTTTAAAGGATTAGGCTATCCATATGAAAAAAAGCTTTTTAACTGATACCCGAATAATTTTATAAATTTTCATTCAAATAACCTTTACGCCCTTTGATTGATCGTTTTTTAATTTCATTTCAATATATAATCTTTTTCCGTTATAATCCTTTTTTTAAATGTCAGAAGTAGTTTGGGAATTTGTAAAATTTTATCAATAGCTGATGCCATATAATATTGTCAAAAAGACATTTCAAACCCCTTAATCCCCTTCTTTTCATTAATATTCATTTTAGAGATAATCAATCCCTAATCAGATAATATTAAGATATTAGGTTATTTCCCAAAGGATAATCAATCTAATCTATTAGAAATATTAGTATCTTAAAAAGTGAACATTTATTAAATTTTCCAATTATTTTCATGTTATTAATGCTATTAACTATTAAGTAATTGATGGATATAAATTAATTTTGAAAATTATATTCAAAGCTTTTATAATAAGAAATCCGGACGTAATATGGCATCCCATCACTTTAATAATATTGTATAAATGGATTAAATAGAAAAAAAAAAAATTACTCAATTTTTTAATATTTTGAAATGTTTAAAACAATGAAATGATTGTCTTCTGCTGAAATATAAATTCTATTGATTTATTTATTTAATTACAGAAACTAGTTTCTTAATTCTTCTTACTTAATAGTTAAACTAGTTTCTGTAATTAAATAAATAAATCAATAGAATTTATATTTCAGCAGGAGACAATCATTTCATTGTTTTAAACATTTCAAATTAAGAAAATCTTGCTAATCTCGGCAAATATAACCTTTCAAATTTTAATATTTTCTATGATTAATAACTTATAAAATACAATAAAAATCTATTCTAAGAGCTAGTGAGCCTTTTGACTAACCCATTACCCACAAAGCTAGAAATTTTCTATACCTCCATAGAACTAGCTTTAACGATTTTGATTAACACTCCATTAGTCGCGCTGCATCTGAGAGATGCATGCCAACTTCTTTTGTCTACCAATAGGATGGACTAGGTGGTAGGTTCTCGAGGTACCTCGTATTCCTCAACCACGTTATCGATGACATTTTAGTGTCTTTCTGACGTTAATAGACTGCACTGTTTGATCTATTCAGGTTCATTTGTATCTAACTACCAAATTTGTAGGAATTTTTTCAATTCCCTTTCTTTTTTTAGTTTTTTTAGAATATTTAATTAACTTTAATTCATTTTAGGTTGGTTTTTACTTTCTCTTACCCTATATATGAAATATATAGAGAGAGAAAGTATTGCGATCATGTCAAAAATTCGATGTCGAGATTTTGATGGATATACATGTTTTGAGGTCCCCTGAGTCCAAAAAAGTGGGTCCCGCAAATTGGTCTGTGTGTATGTATGTATGTATGTGTGTGTGTCTGTGTGTGTGGACAGATTTTTAGCATGAAGGAGTTGAGCTAGCGGATTGAAATTTTATATTTAACTTAGGTACCTTTGAAGAATCTCAAAATAAGCTTTTGAACAAAATCGGCCAAAAAGTACTAGTACTTTACTGATGTACTTTTTCAGTTTTTTTCGATTTTCTCAAAATTCCCTCCAAGGATTTTTTTTTAAATTCATAAATGAACTATTTTTTAGATGCTCTTTAAAATGTATATTCTCATTTTGCCGTTGAAATCTTCTGAAGACTACTTTACTCTTGTTCTTCATAGGAAAGATAGAAATGGTTGCCATGGTAACGGAATTTAAATCTTTTTCTTTTTATTAGATTAAAAATCAATTATTATTTAAATTCCCATTTTTTTTAAATTTATTTGTGTCTTTAATTGTTTCAAAGAAAACATATATGTCTCTCTCTCACTTGCAAACATTATCGTCTCTCTCTACTCTTTTTAAATTCCCTTTCCACCTTATCTTCGCATAGGAACAATGTTAATTTCCCATAGGGATTTGTATGTTAATTTCGATTCAAAAGGGGGTCCCCTTTAGAACTTTTTAGGCATTTAAAATTTTTTTTTCCAATTCTTATGAAATTTTGTATTTATTTACGATTCTATATTGTGTATAAAATGTCCAAATATGAGATTAAAATTTTGAAAAATAACCATAGTTTATTTGAAGCAGTCAACATTTAAAATGCAAGTTTGAAACTAAGGTGCTATCGGAAACTAAATATATCTCGACACAAAAAATCTGGTGTGACCAGCACAGTGCGCAACTTTCTCTTACCGAAGGGTAAGAGAAAGTTGTGTGCTGTGCGCCAGTCACACCAGATTTTTATTATTCTGATACTTATTTTGTAGTTATAATATAGGAATTTCATATTTTTACAAACACAAATAATGTTACTTATTTATTCATTTTTTATGAATGTTTATATTAAAATACATTTTAGGCCTCATATAACACTCCTGACAATGTCAAAGTGACATGAGTGAAGTTATTTCATTAGTGTGATATTTGTGAGATAATAAATATGTCGGATATCGAATATGCATCTCATAGATGCAGCGCGACTATTTAGGTTACTTTTAGGGGTGCAACTATTGGAGTGTTAAAATTTGATATATAAGTTAGATACCCCCATCTAACTTATATATCAAATTACAACCTCCTAGCTCTTTTCGTTCTAGAGGTGATAACTTGTTCTATGTTCTGCCACATTCTTGCAAGGATCAAAATGTTCCGTCAATTTTTTTTTACACTTAAACATATGTACGTTACAACATATTAAAATTGTACCCTTATGGGAGCAGGTTAAAAAAAAACTTTTTCATTTTCAAAAATTTAAGGGATGATGGCGCATCCGCGAGTTGTCTGCCAGAATGGTACTTTGTTAATAGAGACTGTTAATAACTCATTTCTAGCTTTGTGTCGGAAATGGGTTAGTCAAAAGCTTCACTAGCTCTTAGACCAATAGAATAGTCTTGTCCAAAAATGAATTTCATTAAAGAGGAAGGGAAATTTCTTTTTCAGATAAAACTTCAAATAATTAATTTCAATTTTAACTTTTTATAAATATTTCCTATACAAATTCTTGACTAGGAAGTCTAATAACCTCTAGGATATTAGGAGTATAAAAAGATATTACCTTAAACTTTTTGTTAATAAACGATTGTTTTTCAGAAAACTTTACATATCCTAGGAATTTCCGCTTTAGAAAAATGTTAAACAATGTTATGTCAAAAATCTAAACCTCTTTGGTGTTAGGGTTAAATGTTTATCAGCGGAAAGGGCTGGAGGCTTTCCTTTTGGGTCTTGACTCGTAAATTCATGAAAAGAAGGGGTGGTTGTTCTATACCCCGCAACACCCGAACCACCCTCTTTAGGCATTTGACAAGAGATGAAAAAAAAACAAGAAAGTAGCCAAAGAGAAACAGATAGAAGTTTTTTTAGATGGTGGTGGCGGCTTTATTCTAGAAGAACGTGAAGGAAAAAGATCTATGTTGCTCGCTGGGGTGATTGGACGGCGATAAAAATTGATTTAATATCGAGAAGAGATTCCTCTCACTCTTTTTCTCCTCTATCCTTCTTTCTCTATTCCTCTTTTTCTGTTAAACTCAAAATATAAAATACAAATTCGCTTTGCTTGTTCTTTCCCAATTCAGTTTATTCAATATTCTTATATTCAATGAATTTTTTTTTCTTTTAAAACAAAAGTCTTGTTAGAAGCTAAGAAAATTTTTTTAATCTAAATTTTTTTGGAATTTATAGCTTCCCTCTAAGAAGGGAGGGGGGGGGGGGGTAATAACAAAAAGGGATCGCAAAAATAATAGAGGATAAAATCGCGCTACAATTTACATTTTCCACCATATCTTATATTCTACTAAAGGAATTTTCATAGAATCTATCACAAATAAAAATGTTTTTTAGATCGCTATTTTGTAAAAAAAAATCTGGTGTGAATGTTTGCACAGCACACAACTTTCTTTTTACTTGGATAATTGAAAATCGTATTCTGTGCTAGTCACACCAGTTATATTTCATCGACATATAGTATATTTAGTTTCCAGTAGTATACTGGTTTTATTTATTTGGTCACAGGCCAATAATAATAAAAAAAAAAAGTTTCCAATAATACGGTACATTTTAATATAAGATGGAAAATTTATAAACAGAAAAATATTTATATTTTCCTACCATGGCATTTTTCCTATCTTAAGTATGTTAGTAAAGTGTGCTTGAAGACTTAGCGTGCTGGCCTTCTGTACCAAGGGTCGCGGGTTCGTTCATTTTATAAAAATCTGGTGTGACTGGCGCACAGCACACAACTTTCTCTTACCTTCGGTAATCGAAAGTTGTGTTCTGTGCTTGTCACACCAGATTTTTTGTGTCAACATGTATTTAGTTCCCGGCAGTAGGGAATATTTGAATTCAGATGTAAAATTTATAAGTATGGGAAAATATATATTTTGTATTATATATTTTGTATATATTTTGTAACCATGGCAACCATTTCTCCTATCTTCTCTATGAAGTACAAGAGTAAAGTGGTCTTCAAACAATTTTGAGGGCAAAACGAGAATATACATTTGAAAGAGCATCTAAAAAATAATTGATTTTTGAATTTTAATCAAAATCGTTAGAGCGAATTTTGAGAAAATCGAAAAAAACTGAAAAAGTACATCAGTAAAGTACTAGTACTCTTTGGCCGATTTTGATTAAAAGCTTATTTTTCCGGTCCCGGGGGTGTTTAACTTAAATATAAAATTTCAACCTCGTAGCTCAATTCCTTCATGCTTAAAATTGAACACACACACACAGACACACAGACAGACAGACCATGTCGCGAAAACCACTTTTTTGGATACAGGGGACCTCAAAACGTAAAGATCCATCAAAATCTCGACATCGAATTTTTGACATGAATCCAATACTTTCTCTCTCTATATATTAACATATATATAGAGGTAAGAGAAAGTAAAAAGCATCTAAAAAATAATTGATTTATGAATTTTAATTCGAGCCTTAGAGCAAATTTTGAGAAAATTAACTTAAAAAGTACATCAGTAATATTGGTAATGTTTGAAAGTAGTTAAAAGAAATTTCCACCTCATCTGAGCATTGCGGGGTCTCAGAAATTGGGTCCAGAGCAAATCAAACTTTAATTAGTTTTTTATTCGAGATTACTATACATTTATTGTATATTATATTATCTATTTCAAAAAGAGGTTTTAGTTGCCTAGTCAATCATTCTAGTATATAGGGGAATAGTAAATTTATACCACAGAATAGAACTTTCAATAACCAATGGTAAGAGAAAGTTGTGTACTGCACTACTAGTCACTCCAGATTTTGAAAAATTAGATTTTATTTAGATAGAGATATTTAAAGAATTGAGGACTTAAAAGAAAACCACTTAAGGTTTCTTTTTACTTTTTTTTAATAGTATTTCTTCTCAAATGAAAAATCGATTTTAGTTTCACCAACAGCACTTTGTACTAAAGATGAAGGGAGGGTGAGTGGTTTGTGTAAAAAGAAAGTCTTTCCCAAGAAGTCAGTTGGTCAAACGTAAAACACTCATTCCCTCTTCACTCAAATTATCCAATTGTTACTTTATTTTATTTCAACCAATCGGAAAAACAAAATATTTTTTATTTGTATAAATCAAAATAGACATTTACTCGCTGGTGTGTATGTCCCTTGCTTCTCTAAAATTTTTTTAATACAGCATGACACATCACACGTCCTCTGTCTATTGGCGTCATGTCATACCTGTCATTTTTACTTTGTCTTACCTATGTATATTTTTTTTTTTTTTTTTTTATAAAACATTCACACTTTTTTCTCATTCACACTCCCATTCACACAGTCTTTTCGGCAACTTGGGCCACTTAAGACTTTTAACGATACTCGTATGTTTAAATATATCTATTGGGGGTCCAGGCATTTCTATTTAAGCCATGTATAGCCTATGTTTATATGAATATATATATAGAGAGAGAAAGTAGGCCTATTGGATTCATGTCAAAAATTCGATGTTGAGATTTTGATGGATATACACGTTTTGGCTCTAGGGGGGGACCAATATTTTTATCTTACATAACCTATAATTTTTTTATATATTCAAAAACTAGACTTTCTCCCGAGTAAAATGATATATAATATGTAAAACATCAGACCATTAGGGTGGCTCTAGAGGGGGGGGCAATATTATTTTCTTGAATAGTGGGTGAGCAAAGTTGTGCGCTCGGCTTAGTCGGACCTTTTATTTTGTCCCCCTTATTTTACATACAAGTTGCCCTTCCCTCACAAAATGAATTTCTACCCTTACTTCTACTTTATCATCTTTCTTTTTATATCTACAATCTTTACCTTTGATTTAAAAGTTCTTTTAAATTTTAATTATAATCTATCTAAAGATTTGCACACATTTTTACCAAGTTCAATTCTATCCCTGATAATGCCGAAATCTCTATATCTTTAAAAATCTTGATTACCTTACTTTCCTATAGAAGTAGCCCTTCAGATGATTTAATAAAGTAGAGGGATTATGACGTTGATTTCTGTTTGATCTCACCTGTCTTATGGGTTTATCTCAAACCTATCGATTAGATAAACAAATTTCGTAGATAGAGATAAATATATTATGAATATTATTAAAAATGCTTTTAATAAATTAAAAAACAAATGTTATAAAATATTCCAAGCAAATTCAGGTGTATAAAAGTTAGTTGCGAATCTAAAACCGTGAGAGAAGTTGTATTTATCTTTTAGGCCCTGGGCGTGGCATACATCATAAGTGGGATGCGGATCTAGGTCATTCCGTAACTTCTCGGAAAAAAGTTTGAATTTAAAAAGAAAAAAATAAAAAAAATATTAAATGAAAACATTTATATTTTTGATGATTAAATTATTAAAATTAATGAATATTTCAGCATGCACCACTTTTTATTTATTTTGTTTAAAATCCATCATTTGAATAGAATATTTAATCCGTTTACTACTTTTTCACTAATTTGTTAGTATAAAAAAAAGAGCGTAGTTTTAAAATCCACAGATACAAGTTAATCTTTAAAAATAATAAATCATAAACATAGCAGAACAGACAATTAGTAAGGTTTTAAAATTTTAAATGTTGATTCTTGCTAAAAGACAAAAAAAAGTTTATAATGATAAATTACCGTAGATTTAAAAAAATTTCTTTTGTCTGACAGATAACGTGAAATGCTTAGCAGAATAAATAAAATATCTTTAATATTTTGATGGCATTATTGATTCTTCCATCCCTCATTATTGATAGTAGGTAATCTTAAAATCAATATATGATATTATTTAAATATAATTTTTACCTTTATTGGCTTATGTTAATATATAGAGAGAGAAAGTATTGTATTCATGTCAAAAATTCGATATCGAGATTTTGATGGATATACTCGTTTGAGGTCCCCTGAATCCAAAAAAGTAGTTTTCGCAACATGGTCTGTCTGTCTGTGAACAAAATATATCGAGAACTAAAAGAGCTAGGAGGTTGAAATTTTATATTTAAGTTAGGCACCCCCATGGGACGTGACACGAAGCTTATGAACAAAATCGGCCAAAGAGTAGCCTACTAGTACTTTACTGATGAATTTTTGTATTGATTGTATAGTCTAATTGTTTTGCTTTAATAACACACACATACAGTATGCATTTTCACGCAGACAAGAATATGTGAGGATATACTTTTCTACATACTTTGTTTCTTGTTGTTACAGGTTAACATCGGCTTCTTACCTAACCAACTTTTGCTCTCTCTCTCTCCAGAAAGGCTGAAAAAGACGCTGCTCTCAGACATGGCCCCAGTACTGATCGGTTTTAATTCCTGAAATCCTTCATTTGGTGAGTGACTCTTAAAATTTTTGCAATTCTAATTCAATTAAATATACTGTATGTTGATGTATCTTTGTCATATTCAAAAGGTTAATTATAAAACCTGGACGAAATGAAATTATTTCATTCAGGTAGAGCTTTGTTTGAAAAATATGGAATTTTTTCAATCAATGCTCAAATAGACTGTTCATTAGCCAGTCAATATATCGTTTAAGATAGCAAATTTGCGAAATGTGTTTGTGCTTATGATTGGGCAAAATACAGTATTTTAAATTTAACAACTTTCACTTTTTATTTTACTACGCCTACGATAATCATGAGTTGTTTTTTTAACTCTTCATTTAATTCGCCTTAGAAAAAGTTTTTAACATGTTTTAAAAATTAAACAAACTTCATTAAATTTTAATAAATTATGCAGAACGAAGTTAACTAATTCGAAAATCGTTTAACTATTTCGAGTTTAAATAATAAATGTCAAATCAAAATATCTCTGTATAATTAATTTTCTTTGTCACATATTAATAATAAATAATAGACGATAAATCCGTTAAAATACAAGTTAACCTCACCTTGAAGTCGAGAAGTGACATTTATCAGCAAAATAAAGGATTGACTGAGACAGAAGAAAATAGAGACATCTAAAAAACATTTTAATAAAAAACTAAGTAAATTGAAGTCGAACGTCTCACCACTTATTTGTGTCTTCTTTCAAATTCTGAGGGGTTAAAAAATATTATTTTATTTTTTGTGGTGAATATTAGGGCAAATAAATACACATAAATTCCAACGAGATGGAATATATTCCTTAGCTTCTGATTTTGCAAATGTAATAATAATTATCTAAAAATAAAAAATAATTCTGTCAATAGATGACCAAAGGGTGAACTTTGAAGTGTGATGCATAGTCTATATGCAGTAGAAATCCCCTAAGGTTTAAATAAAATGAAATCAAATCAAATTTACCAATGTCTGCACTTCTCTCTCTCTGCCTGTTTATATGTGGTATAACTTCGAAAAGATTTACTCATATAAATGAAATCTGGCAAACTTTGAAATGTAAAACACTTTTTTTTTTTTTGCAAAGTGGATAAATTGAATGAAAATCAATGAGAATAAAAAAGAGCAATCATAAAGTCTCATTTAAAAACGAAAAAAAAATGGAAGAGAAATGCGAATATTTACTATTAATACTGTATAATAATTTTTTTTTCAAATACAAAAAGTAAAAATATTCCCAGATTATAAACAACATAAAACCCCCTCTTATATTGATCTATTTCCTTCTATTATTTTAAGTATAATATAAGTATATGTATAACAAATATAAGTCAAAGTCGCTTCTCAAGCCTGGATTCCCCTTTAAGGTTTTTCCTTAATAGGAACCTCTCATATAGGCCTATATCTGGCCCGGACCCGCCTGCGGTCGACCCTCGTCTTTCCTGTAATTGAATTTGATTTAATTATTTAAATCAGACAGGCCTAATCTAGAAACTTGAATAACCTCCCTGTTCATATTCTATGGGAAAATAAAATAATTTCTTGTAATCTTTAGAAGGTCTTCTTTGGACATTCGTTTTTAAATTACTACAATTAAAGGAGATATTTGGAGGTACAGTGAACGCCACAATTAAGTCTTATACCCTGAAGCTAGAGCCTTGAGTATATGGTATATAGTGATATAATTGAAAAGGTAAAATAAAATCTGGTACAGATGATTATTAAAATTATTTCACTATAAACCACATACTCAAAGCTCTAACTCCCAGGTGAGGACTTGATTATGGCGCTCACTGTACTATCGCACTCATCGCTGGAGGCCATTGGGTGTTTGCACCTATCGCCACCTTAGACAGAGTGACAAACACGAATTAAATGTATAGATTTTAAATTAGTAGAGTCAATATTACATGTATAAAATTTGAACCATAGCCGCCTATAAAAAATAAAAGTAATTTTTTTTATTATATCCAAATTTACCCTTGACCTGTGGCTCAGGAGCATTAGCATCTGTACCAAAGGTCAAGGGTTCGAATCCCCTCTTACGCGACAACAATTTATTTCAATTGCTACTAATCCATAGTTATTATAATTACTATTTATTATAATTTATTTTAATCTTCATCATACCTAGAAACAGTTTAAAATATAAATAATAATTTTATAACATCAAAGTTTTACTTATAAATGATCAAAATAAAGCAAGAGCAACTTTTGTCATAACCCTCGTAAATTTATCCTGTCCCCTTCTGCCCTCGTCATGTTTAAGGATTTCATAAATGCTATTTACACCAATAATATCAAATAAAATAACTCTATAATAGAAGTGGTTTATTTCTCTTGATATAATAAAAATTTTATAAAATACTCCTATCTATGAATATAAAATCATAATAGTTATATTTTATGAGATTTTGAGGTTATTTTATTTTGATATATTAGATAATTTAAAAGGAATTTATTTAATCTTCACTTCTCTAAAGGTGAAATGATATCTTTTTAATTTATAAATTTTTAAAGCCGCACTTGAGTATAAAATGAAGATATCAAAAATAATAACAATTTCGAAGTTAAAGCCAGATGTTTAATGTCGCGATGTTTGTTCTCACTTACCCCCCCCCCTCTCCCCCTTTTTCTCTGCTTGAGTAAATATTCAAAGATTTTGTTATCGTGTTGTTGTTTCTCGCAAGGTGTTCGCAAATTTAATCCGTTTATGCGATACCTACCGATTTTTCAAAAGGAAGAAAACTCGTCTTGGGGTAGAGAAAACGGGTACGATTATCATTCAAGTTGAAATCCTTGTGTCAAAAATCAGACTAGAAATAAAAAGATCCATGTCTTTTATAAACGATAGAGAGAAAAAAAAAGAAAGAGAGAATGGAAATTATTTGCAATTTAATATCCAACTTTATGCAAAAGCCGCTTTTTAAAAAAACAAAAAGTAAAAAGGTTAAAAAATAATTCAACGTCATATCACGCCTTTTTATTTCAAACATTATTCAAGAAAAAAATTGGCCAAGCGGGAATATTTATTTTCTGGAATTAAGGCATTTATCATCCTCAAAAAATATTCGTTCTTTTTTTATTAAAACGTTACTTAGGTATGAAATAGGATAAATTATGAATTAATCCAACTCTCTTTTTGAAATTGATAATATAATATTTGATAAATTTATAGTAATCTCGAATAAAAAAATACTATTTACATTTTGTTTCGCTCTCGATGCCTAAGACCAGCATAATCCGATGAAGTGGAAATTGCTATTAATCGGTAGTACAAAATTAAAAAAAAAATTAAAATAATAATTCGAGGACTGAATGTAGAAGCTCAATTTCCCTCTCTCCTCTCCTGATTTCCTTTCAGTGAAAAGATAACGAACTTTTTGATTAAAATCTTATTTTTACTCTCCGGGGAGGTGTCTAACTTAAATATAAAATTTCAACCTCCTAGCTCAATTCCTTCAAGCTTAATATTGAACACACACAGACACACAGACAGACCATGTCGCGAAAACCACTTTTTTGGATTCAGGGGACCTCAAAACGTGTATATCCATTAAAATCTCGAAATCGAATTTTTGACATGAATCCAATACTGATTGAAGCTTAACGAGTGATGCCGAGAGAATTGTAGACCGAACCTCCTCCCCCTAGCGTAGTTTGAGGAGTTTCGGTCTTGAATCCAATACTTTCTCTCTCTATATATATTAACATATATATAGAGGTAAGAGAAAGTAAAAATAATATGAATTACCGAAGGGACCGAAATGTATATTTATACCAGTTATTCGCATATTCTGGGGACCGGCAAGTTTGTACGAATTTGCAATCATATTCGGGCTACGAATTATCGGGTATATTGACCTACTTTTGAATCAGAGTACCTATAAGTGTTTATCAAAACACGGCTCAATTTCGAAAACCAAGCCAATGGGTTCGGGAGATATTATAAACAAAGAAAAAGCCCATATATTGGATTCGAATAATCAGAATTTATAATTTAACTAATTAAATGTGATTTGTATTGTTGAGTAAAAATGCCTGGGAATCGAATCCGGGATCTCCAGCCTGTCGGTGTGCTTTACATGCCTCGGATAGGATTTGCTCCACCTCGATATAAATCTCTCATTTAATTTGTTAAATTGTAATATAACTTACTAGGCCTACTTTTTAAATATTTCTGAATCTAAAAAAGCATATTTGCAATTATGTTTTACCATACTAAATTACATCAGTGTTTATTCTTATATTAACACATTTTTTTCGAAAACTAAATAGTTTTTGAGAAAATCACGCTTTTTATACGAGAAAGTTGATTTATTTTAAAGTCAGAACATTATATCATTTGAAGAAAACAGAGGTAATAAAAATAATAAAAAAGATATTAGGTGATTTTGCTCTCGAGACTTTTACCGATAAAGTTTTTTGATGTTATCAGCTAAAAAAAATAAGATTCCCATGGTGGGGGAGTGTAATACAAATAGCAGGCAGGTCACGGCTCTTATTAGGGTTCAAGTAGTCAACTCTTAAGAAAGAGTCTTGATTTTTCCCCTGACCAGCTTTATTCTTGTTGTATACCAAAAAGGCTGAGGGGGTTAAATAAACGCTCTCTGGTAGGGAATAGTGGGGAAGAGAAGCTTTTAAAGGCGAAAGCACGAAACCAATCAGAGAGAGGGCACAGATCATTCATTTGCAATCCGAAATGGAATAGAAATTCCATACTCATCTTGTTCCCTTTGTGTTTGTGAGTTGAATTTCAATTTCACATATTCTTATTAACTATATATGTAGTGTTAATAAAAAAATTAAATAAAAATAAAAGTTCAATGTTGAAATAAATTTCATTAATATTCTGAACTGAATGGGGAAATAATTATATTCATTATAATAAATATGGAGTCTGTATGTTTTATAATAAAATTTTATGACCATCAGCTTGTGAGTTCAGAAAAAAACTACTTTAAAAATCTCCGTTCGAATAATTAGAAAAAAATCTGGTATGACTGGTCGCACAGCACACAACTTTCTCTTACCTTCGGTAATCGAAAGTTGTGTTCTGTGCTTGTCACACCAGATTTTTTGTGTCGACATATATTTAGTCTCCGCCAATATATTAGAATTTAAGATGTAAAATTTATAAATATGGGAAAATTTTATATTTCGTTACCATGGCAACAATTTCTCCTATCTTTCCTATGAAGTACTAGAGTAAAGTGATCTTCAGAAGAAGAATAGAAAAGATAGGAGAAATGCTTGCCATGGTAACAGAATATAAATATATTCCCATGTTTATCCTTGTATTCTAATACACGTATATCGGTGGAAACTAAATAGCCTATATGTCGACACAACAAATCTGGTGTGAAAAGCACAGTACACAACTTTCTCTTTCCGAAGGGTAAGTGAAAGTTGTGTGCTGTGCGACCAGTCACACCAGGTTTTTTAAAGTGAACTGATTAAGTTGCAAACTTAATAGAGGTTAATTCTCTTTTCATTTCTAAGCTTTTAAAGAATTAATAATTCTTTTTCAATCACAAGCTTTTAATTTAATTTCGTATTTCAAAACGTGTGCTTTCTTCTTTATTAATTTAAACAAATAAAAAAAAAAACATCTGCCCTTACACTCATCAGTTAACATAAAATGGCTGAATTATTCAACCAAAAAATATAAACTTTAATAAAATTATAATTTAACATTTTATATATAAAAATAGCTGGTATTACCATATTATATGTCTTTTTAAAAACAAATAACACGACAAATGTTGTCCCTCAGCCTCTCTCGTTCTCTCAATAAACATTTCAACAAAAAACAAATAAAAGAGATAATTGTGGACATATTTTATAAAAGTGTAAAAATCATTTGGAATTGCTAAAATATGAGGATTAAATAAAATTAAAAAAAGAAAAATTACGAGAGATGAGTAAGTAGAAATTAAATAAAATGCTCATTTAATTGATCAAATTTTCTTTTCTTTTTTGAAGGGAAAAAGGCTTAAAATTCTAGTGTGGCTAAGCTCTTTTAAAGCTGACTACTCATATTCACTACTAGTTTCTACAGTAATTAAATAGTTTTCAAAATTAATTAATAAAATATATTCAATAAATACCTCAATCCGGACTTGACCTCAGTCAGAGGAATATAGGCCCTACTATAATGCAGTTTAGTGAGTAGGTCATTTGGATTGCCTAATGAACGAATTATACACCCAATAATATTATTTAAAGAAAATCTGGAGGAAGGCCGTACAGATAGATAGAAGATGAAATAAAAAGAAAGACTTGTTTTTCGGCCCGAATTATTTTATTTTCCCTTGCCGACGTTTCGGGGACTAAACGTTACGCATCTTCAAGGACTATATTACAATCATTACATATTATCAGAAACCTCTTTAATTCACATCAATCACATTCAACAGAACAAAAAATTCATATAAATAGCGCTCTGCTTACAAAGGTGTTAAATAATTCTTAGCACTGCCTCCTTCAGTTGTTAGATAAGTAAGAATGTTGGTATATTTTCGATTATTATACAAATTCATCTGCGTGTAGATATGTGGGCCAGGTAGCAGCCTTTCATTAACTCTGATGGTGGCTCAGCATATCTACACGCAGATGAATTTGTACATTCCAAAATATACTAACATTCTTATTTATCTATCAATAACAACTGAAGAAGGCAGTGCTAAGAATTTTTTAACACCTTTGTAAGTAGAGCGAGCGCTATTTATATGACTTTCTGTTCTATTGAGTGTGATTGATATGAATTTAAGAGGTTTCTGATAATATGAATTGATTGTAATATAGGTTCTTAAGATGCGTGACGTTTAGTCCTCGAAACGTCGACAAGGGAAAATAAAATAATTCGGGCCGAAAAACAAGTTTTCTTTTTCTTTCATCTTTAATATTAATTAAAATAAAAAATCTGGTGTGACAGATCGTACAGAATACAACTTTCTCTTACCTTCAATAATTGAGAGTTATGTTTTGTCCTTGACACACCAGATTTTTTGTGTCAACAAATATTGATACATAGTTTCCGGCAATACGATACATTAAAAATGAATTATGTAGAAAAATATTTATATTCAAGGCCGGTTTTAAGAGTATACCGCCTATAGGCTAAAGTCCATTTGCCGCCTCTATAGTTCATATTTGCTTAATAAATTTGTTTTATACCGGAACAATATATGTATTTTTAAATTCGTAAGGGGAATATTATTACGTCTGAAATATTTATTTTAACTACCGCCCCTGAATTTGTTTTCGCTCTAGGCTACTTACCCTATTTATAAATACAGCCCTTGGATGGCTGAATGGCGGAGGCTAACGGCCAGAAAAATAAAGGAAAAAAAAATACAGCCCTGTTTATATGTTTGTTATCATGGCAACTATTTCAACAATCTTTCTTATGAAGTAGAAGAGTAAAGTGTGTTTCAAACAATTTTGAGGCCAAAACGAGAATATATTTTTTAAAGAGCCTCTAAAAAATAATTGATTGATCAAAATCATTAGAACAAATTTGAAGAAAATCATAAAAAACTCAAGAAGTACCTTCTTCAGTAAAGTACTAGTACTCTTTAATTTGTTTTTTTTATACTGTGTTTCTAGTACTCTTAAGCCGATTTTAATTAAAAGCTTATTTTCGTGCTGAAAATTTCTTTTAACAATTTTTCAAAATTGATTTTTGAAAGAAGGTTGTTTTAATTATCAACCCTTCAATTGCTTCATTGTTATATTAAAACGACTGTGTATAGATTTTTTATTCAAATCCGTTAGCGGGGAAGGTTGCCTCTCATGGGAGCTGAGCCTTTCTAAACCATTTGAATAATTAATCATTTAGGCCCTATAAGAATTAAAAGGTATTCAACAAAAATCCCATCTTTACGCTTTATTTATTTTATTATATTTTTTTTTCACTTTTCAATTTTCCATGATAATTTTTTTATAAATATAATGCAAAAACTCCTCCTTCTCTTTTTGCCTTTTCAGTACAATTTAGAAGAGTCGGTTGGGAGGGCAATTTTTCTATTATTTTTTTTTTTTTTTTTGGCCACTCTCTGGAGGGAGGTTAATCTGAACCCACTAACTGCTGTCAAAAACAGCCACGAGGGAAAAAAGCGTGTGTTGGTGGCCACGCCCCTAAGGCCAGAAGTATCCGCCTCGTCCAGCATCCACTGGACCTCCCCACGGTCCTCTTTGTTTCCGGCAACTTATGTCAAGCATCAGAAACCTATTCGAATTGGGCTCTATTCAGTAGATCGTATTCCTTCCAATCGATTATACACTAAAATATTTTAGAGCCTTTTTGGGGGAGAAATGCCCTTTTTACTTTTTTCTCTGTCTTTCATAGCCCAGAACTTTTAGTCCGTTTTACCGTTATTTTCAAATAAATTGAAATCAAATTAACATGCATACATGTATTTGTGAAACAAATGAATTTGTTTATACAGTAGAACCTCGATAAGTTAAAGTTCAAGGGAAACGGTTAGAAATTTGAGTTATCGAGTTTTTTACTTATCGAGAGTTGAAGTTAGAGAGGTTATTGAATATAATTTTTAACGTACCGAGGTTTATTGACTTTGGGCACGTGAGTGAAAAAGGAATTTCGTTTGATCTATTTGTTTATTTAGAATAGTTTAGTTAAATATAAATTAAAGTAATAGATTTATTTATTTACAAAAAATCAGTAATTTTTTTCTGCATCATGTATTTTGGATTTTCTGCATCAACTATTTTTTCGATGATATGTAAAGAAATACTTTAAGTTATAGAGTTCACCAAAATATTATTTTAAGTTATCGAGGGCTATGCTCAAAATATTTGTTTAAGTTACAGAGGTTTTGTTCTTTAAGTAATAGAGGTTTTACGCTGTCAAGGGAAGGGAATTGAAAAAATTTTTAAGTTACGGAGGTTTTGAACTTAGCGAGGTTTAACTTATCGAGGTTCTACTGTATTTACATGTTTTTAATGACACCAGTATAATTTTGTTTTGATTTTTTTTTTTCAAAATTAACGAAAAATGTCTTTTTCTTCGTTGCTTATTTGAAAAACTATTCAGTTTTCAAAAAAATGTCAAAGAATAAAAACATTTTAAAATAGAGAAATTTATCATAATAGGACAAAAAAAAATTGAAAATTTCAAAATTTTTGAAAAAACTTATTAGGTAAAGTACTACTTAGAGGTGACGTATTTACTCCAAAAGTTGATAGAAATCTACAATTTTAGTGTAAGGAGTATACCTGGTATACCAAATTTCATCGATCAGACTGCTTGCGTTTTTAAGAAATCATGTTCACACACACACACACACACACACACACCCCCCCACACACACACACACACACACACAGAAAGACATCACTTCAAAAGAATATACGAGAAAGTGTTGGGGAAGTCATTCCCGATTTTTTTATTTAATTTTCGAATTAATATTTTTCAATTACCCTTATTATTATTGTCTTAAATTTCTTTAAAGCAATCCATAAAAGATTTAAATAGACTATGCATTAATTAAATGTATTCATAATTGCGATTAGCATTCAACTATACTCTAATTTAATAATTTGATATCTGTAATATATTAATAAGCGTCATTGATATAATAGCACAACACAAAATTAATATTATTTGACTTGAAACATCTGGAATTTAATGTTTAAGAGAAATATAATTATGAGACATTCACACTATTATCCATTATTAATATTGCGTAGATATTATCATAAATGAGAATCTAAGATATTAATTTTACCTGTCATTAATCGAGCCCTAAGAAATTTGTTGCATTTTATTAATAAGATTGGTATGAAGTGATCTAAACAGTACAGGATTTTATTAGAGAATACCTTTGAGTCATGGGATTGATTCGAAAATCTGAAATCTTTCCTATGAAATACAAGACTAAAATGTGCTTCAAAAGACTTCAAGGGCAAAAATACATATATATGTATATAATATACATTTTTTTGAATTTTAAACAATTTTAGGAAATCGAATTTTGAGAAAATCAAAAAAAACTGAAAAATTACATCAGTAAAGAACTTGTACTTTTTGGCTGATTTTGTTCAAAAGCTTATTTTGAGTGTCCGGGAGAGTACCTTACTTAAATATAAAATTTCAATCTAGTAGCTCAATTCCTTCATGCTAAAAATCGTTACACACAAACACACATACACACAGACCAATTTGCGGAAGATCATGGAAAAATGGAAAAATTTCTCTGGAAAACCTGGAATTATCAGGGAAATTTCAAATTATTTCTCTATAGCCACCCTGGAGAGGGAAGTTTAAATTGAAACGAAATTTTGCATTCTTATAAAGAACGTTATGGAGAGTCCAGGAAAAAAATTCCAGAAAATCTGGAATTTGTCAATTGAAAAGCATGGAGTTTGTCTTGTCTTAAGAAAAATTAAATCAAAATGAAAAATTAAGGTTAAAATAATTAAAACTTTCAAATGAAAAATATTAAAAATTGTTATATAATTGAATTTTTTTTTTTTTTTTTTTGTTCAGTCACGCCAGATTTTTTATTTTAATTCCCTTCTTTTATTCTCTTTTATAAATCCTATTCTCTATGTTTAAAGCGGAAAATGACAAGTAAATTGCTTTAACTTTCTTTAAATTTCTAAAGGGTATCAAGTGTGAGATTTTTTAAAGCATCCGTCCAATAAGATGACTGTCAATCAAAAATCCTTTTTGGAAACAAGAACCTTAACTTCACTTGAAAAATAATTGACGCTTTCATGTGACCTATGTGCAGTTCTTTTTTATCAAAGCATTCTATATATAATTAAGTTAAATTTTTCTTCTCCACCCCCACTACCTCTTCTTTTTCCAGTCCATTATTGTGACACGATGAAATTAGTATATTTCTATAAATCTCCTTTTCTAAAATGAACGTAAGGATGAGGATCAGGCGAATAAGGGATCTTGCTCCTCTTCATGTTCTTCGGGCATATAACCGGCGGACGTGATGCTCATAAATGATGAACTTGACCCCTTGAACTCTCCTTTTTGTCTATGCTTTTCAACAATTATTTTAACAAATTGGATTTCTAATGTCAAAGACACACAAGTTCTATTATAAACATAACGAGTATGTTCTCTAAAAAAAACTTTCAACTAGTGAATGAAAGTTGAAAAAAAAATTAATTCCGGCTGTTGAATAAAGATACAAAACATACTTGAAATACTTGAATTCTATCAAAATATTTTGAAAATTTTTTTTTTTTTGTTGATAGAAACAATTCAAATAAACTCTAACCTTTTTTAGAAGTTGCCTTTTCATTTTATTCTTTATTACAAAAGGACACCATTCTATTATTTTAAAATATATTCTTCACTTAGTAAATATAAAGGGAATTTATAAACAAAGATCGTATTTACTTTAAAAAAAAAATTTTTATTAATTAATCTTCGATAGACTTTTCATTTTATATAAAATAACCTTTTAAGAAGATTTAAACTTTCGACCGTTGGTTCTCGTTGAAACATTTTGTAAATTAAAATTAAATATCCAAATTAAATTAAATTAAATTAAATAATGTTAGCGAGGCTCCGAAATATAATCACTAATTGTAGTAACAGCAGATTTTTGTTTCTGAATTGTTGATTATGTCAACTTGTTACGAAAGTGTAGCTTAGCGCTCGAGAAATTTTTCTCTCATACCCTTCGTTCTCTCTTTTTAAGAGCCGCAGGTGTTTCCTCTCCGGGGTTTATTTAATCCATCGCTGATTGACTTCCTTACGAAAATAATCATCCACTCTGATTGCATCCATCTGCGCTAAAAATCTTTCCCAATTAGGGAGGATAAAAAGTTCTATGGAGCTATCAATTAAGGTTCCGTCGACAAGGGAAGGTAGAGAACATAATCCCCGGGGCTCGAATTCTTGGAGTTCCTACCCTAATTTCTTCGTGGATAAAAAGAAAATATATTTATGGCTAACAAATAATGGATAGGAGTAGCTCCCGATCTCTTTTCATTTGGCTGAAATTTGTGTTTAGTGCCTCCCCTTTCTAAAATTTGTTTCAAACTTTTTTATTTAATAGGAAAAATATTATTAATTAAAGGGGTTAATAAGGGAGGCTATGAATGTTTTTAATCATCTAAAAATGTTTCTTTTTTTATAAGATAAGAGATAAGAGATAAGAGATGAGAGATAAGAGATAAACGATAAAAGATAAATGATAAAAGATAAAAGATAAGAGATAAGAGATAAACGATAAACGATAAAAGATAAAAGATAAAAGATAAGAGATAAAAGATAAACGATAAAAGATAAAAGATAAACGATAAGAGATAAGAGATAAAAGATTTGAAGGAGCTATATATAGTATAGATAAAAGATAAGAGATAAGAGATAAACGATAAAAGATAAGAGATAAACGATAAAAGATAAGAGATAAACGATAAAAGATAAAAGATAAGAGATAAACGATAAAAGATAAACGATAAACGATATGAGATAAGAGATAAGAGATAAGAGATAAACGATAAAAGATAAGAGATAAATCTTTTAAATCTTTTATCGTTTATCTCTTATCTTTTATCGTTTATCTTTTATCGATTATCTCTTATCTCTTATCTCTTATATTTTATCTATTATCTCTTCCCTTTTATCTTATTATTAACGATAAAAGATAAACGATAAACGATAAGAGATAAAAGATAAGAGATAAAAGATAAACGATAAGAGATAAGAGATGAGAGAAAAACGATAAAAGATAAACGATAAAAGATAAGAGATAAGAGATAAAAGATAAGAGATGAGAGATAAATGATAAACGATAAGAGATAAACGATAAAAGATAAACGACAAACGATAAAAAATAAACCATAAAAGATAAAAGATAAGAGATGAGAGATAAACGATAAAAGATAAACGATAAGAGATAAGAGATAAAAGATAAACGATAAAAGATAAGAGATAAACGATAAAAGATAAGAGATAAAAGATAAACGATAAAAGATTTAAAAGATTAAAGATCTCTTATAAAGATTTTAAAAGATCTCTTATCTCTTATCGTTTATCTTTTATCGTTTATCTCTTATCTCATATCGTTTATCTTTTATCGTTTACTCTTATCTTTTATCGTTTATCTTTTATCTTTTATCGTTTATCTCTTATCTTTTATCGTTTATCTCTTATCTTTTATCGTTTATCTCTTATCTTTTTATCGTTTATCTCTTATCTTTTATCTATACTATATATACCTCCTTCAAATCTTTTATCTCCTATCTCTTATCGTTTATCTCTTATCTCTTATCGTTTATCGTTTATCTCTTATCTTTTATCGTTTATCTCTCATCTCTTATCTCTTATCTTTTAAATTTTATCGTTTATCGTTTATCTTTTGTCGTTTATCGTTTATCGCTTATCGTTTATCGTTTATCTTTTATCTCTTATCTCTTTTCTTTTATCGTTTATCTCTTATCTCATCGTTTATCTTTTATCGTTTATCTCTCATCTCTTGCCGAAGGCAACCCTACCGCAGCTAGTTTTAAATATTTGTTAATTCAATTAAAACTAAACTAATAATTGAAGAAGAATTAAATAAATTTTCTTCAGTTCGAACTGTCATGTCCAATGTCAGATGTTTTATAAAAATTAAAAATCGCCTTTGAAGAGGAAAGAAAATCATTAAAGCGCAAAATCTGATGTGACGATGATTGATATGTTATTTATTGAAAGTATTCATCTTCGTATTATTTTCTCATTTTCTATGCATAAATTTCTCATTTTGAAATATTCATCAAAGAAATTTATTAATCCGTTTGTCATAATTTATTTCGAATGAGAAAAAAAGGCAAATCTTTCGCGCCCTTCATAATTAAGGCCCTGTTTTTTTTTTTTTTTTTTTTTTTTTTAAATAAATTTCAAAAGATTTAGTAGATGGAGTGCTGAAAAAATTCTGGTTCTTAATAAAAATTGAATCGATGTGGGCCGATCCACACTAAATTTCCATATCTTCTTAGAATCTCTTAATGTGCCCTTGTGAAATTTTGACCTCCCTGTTTGATGACAGTAAAAATTTTATTTAATAAATTATAAATAATTCAATCGAAAAGATTTTTGACAAATTCTAAAACTTTAGACTTTATTTACTCATTAATATTCATTTAAGATTTATTTTTTTATCTTTAAAACAACGATTCTCTATTTTCTCTTTAAGTATTTTCCTTTTTCCTAACGCTTTCCATTACATTAACATACAAAAAGAAGAAAGAAAAGGAAAAAGAGTCAGTCAATAAATAAATAAATAAATAGGCTTTTGGGATGAAATAAGGAAATAACAATGAAGTTTTTAAAACCTTTGTTTTTGTTCCTTTTAATAATCTTAAAAAGAAGAAATTTTAAATTCAAAATAAGATATTAAATTTATATTTATTTATTAAAATGTTAAATCTCGAATAGTTGATTTTTTTACCCAACTCTTTGAATATTAAATAACAAAAATTCACTCAAAGGCTCACATCTTGAGAGAAATTGAATGATAATCAGGAAATTACCCGATTTAAGGATGAAATTATGTTGGATGTATGTACAGTGGGTGACAATATTAAGTCCCACCCATGAGTCTTTTACTTATGATTATTTCATTGTTTTAAAAAAAAAATATTATATATTTTTTAATGGAAACTTTCATGGTTCAAACCTAGAAAATTTCCAATAAAGATTTTCATTTTCTTTTATAAAAACAATGAAATAATCACAAGTAGAAAATGCATGGGTGGGACTTAATATTGTCCCTCACTGTACGTATATGTGAAACTAATTTTAGTTTTTCGAAATATCGAAGAGATTTTGTGATATTTGATCAAATGTAGGCTACTTCGATTTTTTTTTTTAAATTTATTAAAGCAGGTACCTATAACAATTCAAGGTGTAGTTTAATAGTGGTACAAGGAAGTCTTGTGTTAATTTTGACTTTATTTTAGATCAATTCAAATATTGTTTCCATTAAACTTTTTCAATGAAAAAAAATTCAAGTCAACATTTGTACTCATCTTTATAAACACTTTGCTTGGTTTAATCCCTTTAAATTAAACTTTTCTTTTGTTTAAAATAAAAAAAAATTCTTTTTCAATTTACTCAATGCAAACTTTTTTTTTCCAAACAAAACTCTATTAGTTTGCGGTAACTCTAATTGCAAATATAAATTTAAAAGAAAATTTTATTTTTAACCACGAGATGATTTAATTTTCTTTCAATGAAATTTACATAACCTAATATAAAATTTAATTTTTAAAGAAATAGATGTTTGATCGCGTTACAATTGTTGGAGGGAAAATTTCTATATGACTCAATCCGGCTTATCTGCGTCTCACTTCTAATGACTCTTTAATGATTAATTAAAAAATAATTTCTACTTAAAAAAGAATGTCAGAGTTCCCTTTAAAAGGAGTTTTTCTTACGTTCATTATTTTAAATTTTTATACCTATCTTTATTATATACCAAGGAGGATCAAATAAATTTTTTATATCAAGTGAAATTAACGATTAAAGAGGATAGAAGAGAAGATTATCTCAAGAAATTTTTTTGTTTAAAAATCTTTAATTTTTTCCAATAATTTAATTATCGAACTTTAAAATACATGAATACAAATGCGAATATTATTGAAGACAGATTATTTAATTTTTGCCTTCTTTTCTATTGTCGCAATAATATTATGCCTTAAATTGAAAATATTATCATAAAAAATCTGGTGTGACTGGCGCACAGCACACAACTTTCTCTTACCTTCGGTAATCGAAAGTTGTGTTCTGTGCTTGTCACACCAGATTTTTTGTGTCGACATGTATTTAGTTTCCGACAGTAGGGTAAAATTGATTTCAAAATGTAAAATTTATAAGTATGGGAAAATATTTATATTTTGTTACCATGGCAACCATTTCTCCTATCTTTTCTATGGAGTACAAGAGTAAAGTGGTCTTCAGAAGATTTCAATGACAAAATCAGAATAAACATTTTATTGAAGATCTAAAAAATAATTGATTTTTGAATTTAAAAAAAAATCGTTGGAGCAAATTTTGAGAAAATCGAAAAAAACTGAAAAAGTACATCAGTTAAGTACTAGTACTCTTTGGTCGATTTTGTTCAAAAGCTTCGTGTAAAGTCCCATGGGGGTGTCTAACTTAAATATAAAATTTCAACCTCCTAGCTCTTTTCGTTATTGAGATATTTTGTTCACAGACCACACACACAGACACACGGACACACAGACAGACCATGTCGCGAAAACCACTTTTTTGGATTCAGGGGACCTCAAAACGTGAAGATCCATCAAAATCTCGACATCGAATTTTTGACATGAATCCAATACTTTCTCTCTATATATATATTACATATATACATAGGTAAGAGAAAGTAAAAAAGAAACATTATTACTATAGACATCTATACAAGAAAAAATTTATAATATACTAGTCGCAAAGCCCGCCTTCGGCGGGCTTTCCGCCTAACCAGGGGGCTGCGCCCCTGGACCCTTGCTCGCCTTCGGCGAGCAAGTTTATTCCCAATTTGGGATATTTCTTGTTGCAATGCAAGTGTTAAGATGTTAAGGAAGGATCTTATATTCAAGCGAGGCGAGGGTACCTATTGGGAACAGCACAAAAGGGTCTGTTTATGACTGTTTAAAGGGTCAGTCACCTGCTTCCTCTCTTCGTTTTTCAACTGCTGCGTAGCCCCCACCCCCAGCCCATAGTCAGGTAGGAAGCTGGTTCTCAGAGCATAAAGGACGCTCTCTAATTTCTAGCCAACTTGTTGATTTTGTGTTCCCATATTGAAGAAATTTGATTATAATTAATTTTCCAAAACATTTAAGAGATTCAAATTATTACTACGTTACTCCCAGAGCCATATACTATATGTGTACTTAATTTCAAATGGATTCATTGAAAATTGTGGATTTCTATAGAACATATACATACATATTTACATACATACATACATTTTCCCATTTCATTTTTATATATATAGACAACAAATTCAGTAGAAACGGCTTGGAAAATATTTTTTTTTTTAATTGAGGAGTTTTTTTAGTTAGTTGTTAATATTTTGTTTACCGACACACACATTTCGCGTGTCCCCCAAAACGTGTATTTTCAACAAATTATAACCATAAAATATATAGGCTTCTATATAAAATTATATTTTTAAATGTGAATTCCAGACTCAAATCTCTTAAATAATGTTTACCTCACGAAACCGAATTACACACGTTTTTTAATATAAAAATGTATCGTTCACATGTGACATCACTTTTTCCTCCCCCTTAAAATCACAATACGCCAATATATAAATAAATATATTCCATATTTGAAGAAAAAGTTGAATATAATTTGTATTCTTAAATGTTGAGAGATTTCTCCACCCTGTCTCACAGGCCAAAATCTTTCTCAAGATTTATTGTACTGATGTAAAAGAAATGTGACTTGGATACAAATCAAACGCAAAAGGCAAAGAAAAAATATTCGTCAATTGTATAAATATATATTCAGTATTATACTAACATAAATAAAAATCTGGTGTGACTGGTCGTACAGTACACAACTTTCTCTTATCTTTAGTAATTGAAAGTTGTGTTCTGTGCTTGTCCCACCAGATTTTTTGTTTCGACATATTTTTCGTTTCCGACAGCACATTAGAATTCAGGATGTATGATTTATAAACAGTGAATAATATTAAATATATATCTTTCAATTATCGAATATAAAAGAAAGTTGTGTACCGGTACTGTGCGACCAATAACAAGATATTTTTTTTTAATAACATTTTAAGGCAAAAATTTTTTTTTTATTATTAATTATTAAAATTATATAAAACATGAAAAATTGACAAAATCACATTCATAATTAAAAGAACTTATTAATTATTTGGTTATAAAATTGAACTAAGCTTAGGCCTAATTATTATTTTTTCATCGTTGAATTTTTTAATTTTCTTTTTTCTCTCTTTACTATTGCGAACTATAAAATTACTTAATCCGAAACATTATTTCCGGTTAAAAAACTACATCAACATCCGAAATCGTAATTCATTTTGTCCCAGTTCTTCTCAATGATTCAATTGTATTTGGAGTCTGTTCAGAACGCAAAAACTAATGCAATTTATAACATTAAGAACAAAAGAAAAATTCTTTATTTAGGAAAATATTCTATATATTTAATTGAAACAATACATTATTACAAGTCCTCCACGCTTTAAATTTTTTCCGAGGATGTCGGGTCCCTTCATATCGCTTGCTGAGAATCATAGTAGAGAAAGTCCGAAATTCAACAATACGAAAAAAGGCATTTGAAAGTTTTATAGCCTACATTTAGATAGCCGGGCAACAGTCAGAATCAATGGTTCTCAGTAAACGATATAAGAATGTCTTCTTTTATTTTATTATTATTATATTATTTATTTATACCATTTGATATCCAAATGATTTAAATAAATATTCATCGGACTACGTGGGAACCGAACCCGCGCCCCGTAGTTTTAAGGCTATCAATAGGATTGATATTGACAACATACATTAAAAAAAAACTTTCTCCTAAACCCCCTTTCCTTAGTACTATTTTCTATTAAGATTCAAACTTTCGACCGTAGGTACTCGTTGAAACATTTTGTAAATTAAAATTAAGTATACAAATTAAATTAAATAATAAATAACCTAGTTTTTAATTTTGATACTTGTAATTTATTATTTTATACCAGTGGTATCTAACATATAAAGTTAGTTTAATTTAGTTATCTATTTAAAAATTAGCCCGGCCCTCGGGGCTTGGCGTAGAGGTTAGCGTGCTAACCTCGTATACCAAACGTCGCGGGTTCGGACCCCAGGCAGTCCGATGATTTTATATAAGGCATTTGGATACCAGATGGCTTATATAAGAATGCCTGGACCCCAATATGTATATTATAAATAACGGATATCGTTTTAAGTCTTAAATGGCCTAAGTTGCCGAAAAGACTGTGTGAATGCGTGTGTGATTGTGAGTGTGAATGAGAAAAAAAGTGTGAATGACTTTAAATTAAAAAAAAAAAATCTGGTGTGACTGGCGCACAGCACACAACTTTCTCTTACCTTCGGTAATCGAAAGTTGTGTTCTGTGCTTGTCACACCAGATTTTTTGTGTCGACATATATTTAGTTCCCGACAGTACGGTACATTCGAATTCAAGATGTAAAATTTATAAGTATGGGAAAATATTTATATTTTGTTACCATGGCAACCATTTCTCCTATCTTTTCTATGGAGAACAAGAGTAAAGTGGTCTTCAGAATATTTCAATCACAAAATGAGAATATACATTTTAAAGAGAATCTAAAAAATAATTGATTTTTGAATTTAAAAAAAAATCGTTGGAGCAAATTTTGAGAAAATCGAAAAAAACTGAAAAAGTACATCAGTAAAGTACTAGTAATCTTAGGCCGATTTTGATTAAAAGCTTATTTTTCCGGTCCCGGGGGGTGTTTAACTTAAATATAAAATTTCAGCCTCATAGCTCAATTCCTTCATGCTTAAAATTGAACACACACACACCCACACACCCACCCACACACACACACAGACAGACCATGTCGCGAAAACCACTTTTTTGGATTCAGGGGACCTCAAAACGTGAAGATCCATCAAAATCTCGACATCGAATTTTTGACATGAATCCAATACTTTCTCTCTATATATATATTACATATATACATAGGTAAGAGAAAGTAAAAATTAGCCTGATAATAGATTGTCGTTTTACAAAAAAAAAAAAAAAATTAAAGAGTAAATTTGTATTGAAAATTTTATTTTCATAGCAATCATACGAAGTTCGTAAATCTCGCCTGCACATCGCAATTCTATTTCCTAGCCACACATTTTCTTTTTTTTCCTCCTCCCTCTCTATCTCTCGAAACTTCCAAGCTTAAGACGAAAAAGCACTTAACTCAGTCTGCCACTTACATATTATGATCATTTCTTATTGATGAAGATGCTTTTGCGAAAAAAAAAATTACGTTTCCCAAGCAATATGGAGTTTGCTAATGGATTAATAACACTAGATGGCGGAAAATTCCCTCATTCTCGGCTGAAATTGGTGGTGATTTAGATAATGTGTCACCACTAAAAACAGAAATGCCAATTAAATTACCTAGCGCAAATAAAAAATCTGGTGTGACTGGGCGCATAGCACACAACTTTTTCATACCTTCGGTATTGAAAGTAGAGTTCTGTGCTTGTCACGCCAGATTTATTGTGTCGACATTTATTTAGTTTTCAGCTTTATAGTGAAATTTATAAATAGAAAAATGCCCTCGGGTTTAGTGTATTTGGTAGCGTGAAGATCTTCTCTACCAAGGGACACGGTTCGGATCCCAGGCAGTCTGATGATTTTATTTAAGCCAATTGGACTCCAAATGGCTTAAATAAAAATGTCTGGACCCCAAATAGATAATATCTTTCCAATGAAGTACAAAAGTAAAGTGATCTTTAGAAGATTTCAATGACGAAATGAGAATATACATTTTAAAGAGCATCTAATAAATAATTGATTTTTGAATTTTAATCAAAATCGTTGGAGCGAATTTTGAGAAAATCGAAGAAAAAAAAACCGAAAAATACATCAGTAAAGTACTAGTACTTTTTGGCCGATTTTTGATTTTTTTATGTCGAGCTTATTTTCACGCCCCCTAGGTGGGTGTCTAACTTAAATATAACATTTCAACCTCCTAGCTCAATTCCTTCATGCTTGCTTTAAATTGAACACACACAAACAGACAGACCATGCCGCGAAAATTAGTTTTTTGGATACAGGGGGACCTCGAAACGTGTATATCCATCAAAATCTCGACATCGAATTTTTAACAAAAATAGGAATACCGTATACATTTTAAAGAGCATCTAATGAAGGCATGGTGGCGCGGCCTTTGCCAAATAAAAAAAAAAAAAAAAAAAAAAAAGCATCTAAAAAATAAGTGATTTAAGAATTTTGATAAAAATTGTTTGTTGCAAATTTTGAGAAAATCTAAAAAAAAAAGAAGTACAATAGTAAAGTACTAGCACTTTTTGGCCGATTTTGTTCAAAAGCTTACTGTTATCTGCCAGAAATATATAATAAATATTTATTTATTTAAAAGAATTGTTGGCATTAGGCACCGCTAGTATAATAAATATCATATCAATATACAGGATTTTCCTAAAATTGGCGGCCAAACTTCTGGAATGGTTTTCTTATATTCAAATAAAGAAAAAAGTTCTATGTCATAGGTCCATAAACGCTTTCGTTTTCCATCTAGCCGCCATTTTTTTTTAGTAAATTTTTTTTGTCTCCTGGTGAAATTTCACCATTCTGGAGATAAAAAAAACTTACGCGCACCTAAACTTTACACAGATTAAAAAAATACTAATAATTAAGTCAAGTAAGCACAATTAGGTGTTATGTAAAT
>JAKCPI010019793.1:0-10565 GCA_023213315.1 Euborellia annulipes | reverse complement strand
CATTAAATATAAATTTTTTAGACATATTTCATAAAAAATACTATTAATTATAGCATTTGAAACAATATTCCGTGATTAACTCAATTTTTAAAGTGAAACTTTTATTATATCACTACGAATTTTTTTGGTTCTTCTATCAGCATGTCGTTTTGTAACGAGAGTAACGTAAAAAGCCATGACGCTACAAGCCATGACGTCACAATCCGTGACGACAAAAATAAGAAAGTTGAAATTTCAATATTTATAATGAATTATAAAAAAATAATTGTGAGATTTAATAATTCAATTTTTAAATTGATAAAATATAATTTTTAAAATAATTTAAAATATTCAAATCTTCTATCTATATATACTGTATATATATAATCTCCAAAGGGGCGCGAAGCCCTCCTAGCTAGCCGCGCCGCCCGCCGAGGCGGGCGGCGCGGCTAATTACTAAATAAATATTTAACAAGACATGTGAGTGTTCTTTATTGATGAGGCCAAACATCCCATGGCCCCCCGGGAATCGAACCCAGGATCTCCGCCTTTCCGGGGCATAGGCGTGCTATCCATTGCACCAGGCCACCGGACCCTCGACCTGCACCAATAAAACTCACTTCCCCTTATATGCAGTTAGTCGCGCAAGTTACTAACTCGTAACGAATAGGTGAAAAACTTTAAAGAAAAATTTTCCACTTATGCGCCGCTTGGTTAACCAGTAGAGGGACAGATATCTGGATCTGCTCTAACACACTACCGTAAGCAGCAAAGCCCAGAGGGCAGCGGGGTTAAGTTATAGCTAAATATTTTTCGAGATCTATTATTTGAAAAAGATAATAGTATTCAAAATACCTCGATTCGGACTTTAACTGAGTCATAGATATATTTAACAAGACATGTGAGTGTTCTTTATTGATGAGGCCAAACATCCCATGGCCCCCGGGAATCGAACCCAGGATCTCCAAGCGGCGCATAAGTGGAAAATTTTTCTTTAAAGTTTTTCACCTATTCGTTACGAGTTAGCAACTTGCGCGACTAACTGCATATAAGGGGAAGTGAGTTTTATTGGTGCAGGTCGAGGGTCCGGGTGGGCTGGGTGCAATGGATAGCACGCCTATGCCCCGGAAAGGCGGGAGATCCTGGGTTCGATTCCCGGGGGCCATGGGATGTTTGGCCTCATCAATAAAGAAACACTCACATGTCTTGTTAAATATATCTATGACTCAGTCAAAGTCCGAATCGAGGTATTTTGAATACTATTATCTTTTTCAAATAATAGATCTCGAAAAAAATATTTAGCTAAATAAATATTGTTCACAGTTTTTAACATGCGTCTATTGATTTCCTATTTTCCAATTATTAAATTAAGATTAAAAACGCGATTTTAATAACCTTAATTGAATAATTTTTTTGAAAATTTTCAGTTAAACGCCTACGATCCGAAAAAAAGTTTCACTTGCATCGTGGTTTCATAAAACCACACAATGATTTTAATTTTTTTTTTGGCGCTTGACACACTATTGCATAACAGGGTCCAATTAATAAACTGACTGGCAGGAGTAGTAGGGAAGAAATTTACTAAAGAAATTGTTTTAGTGTTTGGTGATCATATTAAGGGGTCTAAATGTACTACCGAGTAAAAATGATTAAAAATAATCGAGGAATACAGACGCCCGCAGCAGGGTCTGCATAGTGAACCTTTAGGGACACACAGGGATACACACGCCCGCAACTAGGGACACACACAGTAGATCGAAAGTGACCAGAAGAAAAAATGGGTGTCCCTGGTGCGGGCGTGTATATCCCTCTGTGTCCCTAAAGTTTCACTATTTAGCCTATAATTTTTTATAATGACTTATTAAATAACACCGTCAAGTTAAAAAAATTGTGAGAGTGACCTTTTAAAAAATTAGTATTTTTAAGTTGAAAATTTAAGAAACGTATTCGTCTATAAAATCTATAAATACCGTAACGAGAAAAAAATTAAAAAAAAAAGAAAAAAATCGATTTTTTAATTAATTTGGAAATTTTTAAAAATTTTGGGCAACCTTTAAAAAAATATTTTTTTGATCTCATATTTGGAGATGTCTCTTAAAACATGATAAACCAACATACAGTAGTTTTTCATACGAGATCTAGTAAAAGCTCCAGGTGACTGCATAGCATGACAACTTTCTCTTACCCTTCGGTAAGAGAAAGTAGTGCACCGTGCTGGTCACAACAGATTTTTTTTGTGTCGAGATACATTTAGTTTCCGATAGCACCTTAGTTTCAAACTTGCATTTTAAATGTTGACTGCTTCAAATAAACTATGGGTTATTTTTCAAAATTTTAATCCTTCATATTTAGACATTTTATACACAATATAGATTCGTAAATAAATACAAAATTTCATAAGAATTGGAAAAATTTTTAAATGCGTAAAAAGTTCCAAAGGGGACCCCCTTTTGAATCGAAATTAACATACAAATCCCTATAGGAAAATCAACATTAGGCCCTTAAGAGATGAAGGCGGAGAGACAGGCGATAATGTAAAAAGTGAGAGAGAGAGATATAGTATATGTTTTCTCCTAAGCATTTTTTTTTTTTTAATTAAAAAACATTCACACTTTTTTCTCATTCACACTCACACTCACACACTCATTCTACCACAGCCTTTTTCGGCAACTCAGGCCATATAAGACTTTAAACGATATCCGTTATTAAATAAATATACATATATGGGGTCCAGTAAGATGTATTTAAGCCATTTGGTATCCAACATGACTTAAATAAAATCATCGGACTGTCTGGGGTCCGAACCCGCGACGCCTTGGTATATGAGATTAGCACGCTAACCTCGTACGCCATGCCCCTGAGGGCCCGTAAGCATTTAAAGACACAAATAAAATAAAAAATGAAATGGGGAATTTAAATAATAATTGATTTTTAATCTAATAAAAAGAAAAAGATTTTAAATCTCCGTTACCATGGCAACCATTTCTATCTTTCCTATGAAGAACAAGAGTAAAGTGGTCTTCAGAAGATTTCAACGGCAAAATGAGAATATACATTTTAAAGAGCATCTAAAAAATAGTCCATTTATGAATTTTAAAAAAAATCCTTGGAGGGAATTTTGGAGAAAATCGAAAAAAAACTGAAAAAGTACATCAGTAAAGTACTAGTACTTTTTGGCCGATTTTGTTCAAAAGCTTATTTTGAGATTCTTCAAAGGTACCTAAGTTAAATATAAAAATTTCAATCCGCTAGCTCAACTCCTTCATGCTAAAAAAATGGTTCCACACACACAGACACACACACAGACACACACAGACACACAGACCAATTTGCGGGACCCACTTTTTTTGGACTCAGGGGACCTCAAAACATGTATATCCATCAAAATCTCGACATCGAATTTTTTGACATGATCGCAATACTTTCTCTCTCTATATATTTCATATATAGGGTAAGAGAAAGTAAAAATAGTCGGTTTTTTGCGCCACCCTAATAGATATATTACCTATATTAAGCATAGGTAAGAGAAACTAAAAAACAATCCCAGGACCGTCCTTGAAATACTAGGTTAATTACCCTTGAAAGAGCGAATTTTGTTAAAAATATTTTTATAAAGGAGATGTAAATTATTTTTTTATGAAATTTATTAGGTTTAGGTATGGCGAAGAGGCCAGTCCCAAATAAAAAAAAAAAAAAAAATGAAATTTATTGAAAAAAAAAACAAACTACAAATTTGAATAGATTCTACAAATATTTTATAAAATACATTAATGTATGGACCCTGTTACGCATTAGAGTGCAAGCGCCAATTTACCGAGTTTTGGAGAAAATCAACATTAAAGCTTTTTGTTTTCATTGGATTATATATAATTTTTTTATCAATTGTGCAAGTAACATTAAATATAAATTTTTTTTAGGACATATTTCATAAAAAATACTATTAATTATAGCATTTGAAACAATATTCCGTGCTTAACTCAATTTTTAATTTTTTTTGGTGCTTGACACACTAATGCATAACAGGGTCCATTTATAATTAATCCGTTTACAATACAAATAAAGTCTTCTTATTTTTTTAAATTAAAATGTATTTAAATTCCGCGATATGAAAGGAAATTATCATTCTAAATATCGCTACAAACGCGTTGCTCCCTTTACACACATAAACAATTTGCTTATTTCACAGCATTATATTTCAATCATCTCTTGGTTGGTGCGTGTCTTATTTAATCACCTCCCTCACTTGCTTATATTCTGTAAAGGGCTCTCATTAAAGATGGCCCTTTCATTTCGGGGCTCAAAGTCCCTCTAAACAGTGCTGCTTAATTAATTATTCATTTGAAATTTAATTCTTTTTTTTGGTAATATTATTTTATATTTCCCCTTTTTGTTTTATTTACATTTTCCTTTTATTTATAAAGGTCTACTGTATATGGTATAATTATTAAAATATGTTCAATAATATTAAGGGAGCGAAGTGTTTACGCATGTTTTTCCCGCTAAGATGGCGTTGTGTGTCATTAAAAGTATGCCCAAATATCAAGTAATTCAAAAATTTGCCAAGAGATGTCAGAATGGTAGCTAATAATATTTAATGCATTTGATTGATTTTCATTGATCTTTTAATAATAAATACTTTATAAATGTTATTATATATTATATATCTTTTATAAAAGCATAAAAATATATAAATATAGGCCAGATATAGGCTAAAAAGGGGATCAGCTGTTAGACTAGCCTGCCATCTATTGCAAGAATGCTGAACTAACTTGACAGTTGATTTTTAAATAAATCATCTAAGCTTATTTTAAAAATTTCTTAATTAATATGTGATTAATAATAACAATAAATTCATTTTTAAATTTAAAAAAAATTAAAGATTATTGGGACAGATTGTTTTTTTGTATTTGCTTGATAACAAAAAAATTAATTACGATAATTTTTTAATAAGTCATTAAAAAAATTATAGCTCGATGTCCCAATAATCTCTTATGAATTTAATTCATTTAAAAAAAAACCGCATTGAAAAATTCCTTATAATAGTCTAGTTTTTTTTTTTTTTTAAGTAGGCTACGTTTAGACGTTTATTCACTCCTTAATATGCCTTTATTATAATTTTATTATTACTTTTTTAATAATTACTATTTTTGTTACGTATACAAAGTCAATTTCCAATGCTTTTTTTTCTTTTTTTTTGTTTTTCCATTAATAATAATTGAGGATGGAATAAAAAAAAAAAAAAGGATAAAGATAAACATATGGAGAAGGATAAATATGGGTTGTGTTTAAAATTAAAGGTAAAAAGAGTTATGAAGAAAAAATAATCGTGGAGAAGATAAATTGTATGTGTGTCTGTGTGTGTGTGCAGGTAATTATTAGTTTCAAAATTATATATATATATATATTTAGACTCATTTATAAATTTTAAAATGAAACAAATCAAGTACTTTATCTTATAGACTCTCACAGAACATTGACACTCGTTGTTTTTATAAGAAAAAATATACATGCGCACAAATTCGTGCCATGACAACAATGACAACTTTGTGCCTAATTAGTTTATAAGCCAACGAGGACTGAGGATGGACGAATAAATTTTGTCCGAAACGTCTCCCTTTCGGCATTTGGCATCCAAAGGCTCTCTTTATTTGCTGTACTTGCTCATTTTCATTACAAATCAAGTACTGCTAGATATTTTAAGAATAAGTGATAATAATTTCTCTCTTTCTAATTTTATATCCATTAATCATATGCTTTTATCCTAAAGAGAAAAATCTGGTGTGACTGGCGCACAGCACACAACTTTCTCTTACCTTCGGTAATCGAAAGTTGTGTTCTGTGCTTGTCACACCAGATTTTTTGTGTCGACATGTATTTAGTTTCCGACAGTAGGGTACATTGGATTTTAAGATGTAAAAATTTATAAGTATGGGAAAATATTTATATTTTGTTACCATGGCAACCATTTCTCCTATCTTTCCTATGAAGCACAAGAGTAAAGTGGTCTTCAGAAGATTTCAATGACAAAATGAGAATATACATTTTATAAGGAATCTAAAAAATAATTGATTTTTGAATTTAAAAAAAAATCGTTGGAGCAAATTTTGAGAAAATCGAAAAAAACTGAAAAATTGCATCAGTAAAGTACTAGTACTTTTTGGCCAATTTTGTTGAAAAGCTTCGTGTCACGTCCCAGGGGGGGTGCCTAACTTAAATATAAAATTTCAACTTCGTAGCTCTTTTCGTTCTTGAGATATTTTGTTCACAGACAGACACACAGACACACAGACAGACAGACAGACCATGTCGCGAAAACCACTTTTTTGGATTCAGGGGACCTCAAAACGTGAAGATCCATCAAAATCTCGACATCGAATTTTTGACATGAAACCAATACTTTCTCTCTCTATATATATTAACATATATATAGAGGTAAGAGAAAGTAAAAAGGAAATGTTCCTTTCGGTAATTAATTATTTAGGAATTTAATATTTTTTTTTTTTTTTTTTTTTTTTTTTTGATACATTGTAATTTTTTAGTCTTTTCGGCATTTTAAGGCGGCTACACACGTAACTATACACTTGACAATCATGTATGTGCAATCTTTTTGTACCAACATGCACAAATTCCCTTCGGCTCCAGCATGCTTGTGCAAGAAACAGCTTATACCTAAAAATGTCAAACTCAAAAGGATATTTATTCGAACACATACTTTAAACAGAGACACAATAAATAGTACCGGTAATATTTAAATTGAAATTTTAAATAAATATCAAATGTCAAGACTTTTATAAAATGGCGGAGAGTTTTGCTTGCGCAAAATTCTCCTATAGTTTGCTTGTACAAACAAAAAAATTGCACATGCATGCTTGTCAAGTTTGCAGTTACGTGTGTGTGTTTTTTTTTTTTTTTTTTTGGAATGGGTGCATAAGATCCGAAGACTTATAATGACCAGTAGTCACATGCAGCCAGGAAGAAAATAAAAACAAAAGGAGAAGCATAAAAGGGGAACTCAACTGCGGGAACTGAGAAGATGCCTGTTGAGATTAGACTTGAAAGTCTGAAGATTGTAGGTTTTGGGGAAGATAGACGCAGGGAGCTTGTTCCAATCACGGGAGGTCATGGGGACAAAGGAAGATTGGAATTGACTATTAATAGTTCTATTAGTCGTGATCTGAACAGCATAGGAATGCTGAGACTATGGTTCAAAATCGAAACGAAACGTTAGCAAGTGATGGAATGTTTTAGATATTTTACAATATTTTTTGAATAGGCCTAAATCTTTTCAATACTATTCGTGAAATAATAATTATCTTGGATTTGATAAATGAAATAATAATAATAATAATAATGAATAATAAAAAAAGAAAGTGAATGAGAGAGAAGATAAGAAATATTCTTAAATAAATAAATAGTAATAAAAGAAACAGAATGAATTTTAATAATTCCCTTTGAAATATATTTTCTTTAATCTTTGAGTAAAATGCTTATGATCATGAGAATAAAAGAGAAAAAGAGAGAGAGAGAGAGAGAGAGAAAAGGGGGAAAAGGCTTCCGTCAGCCATTATCAAGAAAAGATGGAGAGAAGAAAAGAAAAGAGAGAGAGAGAGGAACATAAATGGGAATTAAATATCTGTCATTTTGGAAAATTAAATTAATTCTTTGCTGTTGGTTAAAAGAAGAAAGAAAAAAAAACTGTTTTTATAAAATTACACACCCCCACCCACACACCCACACCCACACACATACAAAATGGAATTTTAATTCGACTAAATTAATAATAAGTAATTTAAATTTTAATTATTTTTCTTTTCTTTTTTGTTTTTTTAATTTAAGAGTTTTAAAGACTAGAAATGATAGGTAGAGTTTAGAAAACTTGAAATTTATGAGCTCTTAGCCAGCGCAATGATATAAATAAAATTTAATGAAAACAAATCCTTAGATGTGCAACTTGCTTTTTAAGCCTCTTTGGGCCCTTAAATTTCTGTATGTTGTTTATGCCCCGTCCTCGAGAAGGGGGCGTTAAGAAAGATTCTTCTAAAGAAATAGATCATACAATAGTTTCCCGGTTCCTTTGGATTTTTTCTCCGCGTGTCAAGTGTTTGGATCAGAGGTTATCCCCTCCTCTCAAAATTTTAAAAATTCCTTTTGACGTTCCTGTGGCTGTTTCTACATAATGAAAATTTTAACATCATGTTTCTCTCTATATATTTTGATTTATTTATAATTTTCGAATTCCAGGGGGGGGAGGGTTTTGGACCCTCATATTCAATAACCTCCCTCTCATATTTACCTACTCGTAAAATTGAAATATTTCCACGCTGACTTTTAGCAGAAACACAAATATCTGAGGATCTCGCAGTTTACTTCTAAGAGACTCCTTTTTTCTTAGAATCTTCTTCTTCTGTCCTCGCCTTATTCCCGCTATGCGGGGTTGGCGGACCTAACTGTTTCCCTCCAGCCCTATTATGGATTTTGTCGACCTGGAAGGATAGAACAGGCTGAGGCACGCCTGGTGAAATATTGATTGATTGATTGATTGATTGTTTATTTTTTTGTTATTAGTCTAGTTGAGAGGGGAGGAAGAGACAGACATACAAAGAACAGAAAGACTGTCTGTCCCAGCTCGAGCAGCTCGTGGTCCACGTACCCACAAGATTTGAGTCCCTGTGCGACCTTCCTCTTAGAATATTCTTCTGAAATTGGATTGAAATAAGTAAATTCTAATACAGTCAGCGCCATATGTGTTTGTTGTGTTCGAGAGTAGAGCCTTGAGCATAGGCAACCACCGTCGGCTTGTTATCTTAAGGCAGTTACACACGTAACTGCATATTTGACAACGTCAATCTTTTTGTACAACGACATCCACCACCAAAATGATTTTCTACACTGATGATGGGTGGCGTTCTGCAACCCGAAATATTTGCAAATAAATAGTGTGTATGGTGGATAAACAAGCTCTGGTCTTTTCTCCTATTCAACAATTTCATCATCCTGTCCAAATAACCAAGATTAAATATTAAAATTTATTGTGTCTCTGTTTAAAGCATGTGAGTACTTTTTTGTTATCTACGAAGAAATAATATTTTTTTAGGTTAATTTTCGGCATAATTTGTTTCTTGCACAAGCATGCTTGTGCCAAAGGGGAATTGTGCATGCTGGTACAAAAAGATTGCACATGCATGATTGTCAAGTGTGCAGTTACTGTGCAGCCGTCTTTAAAAGAAGCTCTTCCCCTTGAGTTGCACTTAAAAATAAAGGGTCGGACTAAGTCGAGCTTACAACTTTGCCCACCCAATATTCAAAGAAATAACGCAACGCGTTTGTTTACTTGCTTTGATTTTGTTCTGTTGCTATGCACAATTTTCGATTTTAAATGATTTTTTAACAAATTTATGACAAATTAGGATACAAATATTATATATCATTTTTACTCGGGAGAAAGTCTAGTTTCTGAATATATAAAAAATTATAGGTTATCAATTTTAAGAGAGATTGTGGAGTTTTCCTGGTAAACAAGGTTAGGGGTAAAACAGTCCTTTTATTCTTGGCTGCCGACGTACTTGGGCGCCAGTCGCACCTATCTTTCCGGGCAAGCAAATTGTCGAAATGTGCGGCACCGCACAACTGGTACTATATTTTGACAATTTGCTTGCCCTGAGAAATGGTGCGACTGGCGCCTGAAACGTCGGCAACAAAGAATTAAGTTTTTTAGTTTACCCTGGCTGCTATTTACCAGGAAAGCTCCTTGGTCTCTCTTAAAAATTGAATACCTAAAGTCATTCAACCAACAAATTCTATTATAGGTTATGTAAGAAAAAAAATGTTGGCTCCCCTCTAGAGCGCCCCATAATGGTCCAATGTTTACCAAAAGCTTTTCAGTTTTTGACCTTTACCCCTAGTTTATGTGTGCAAAATTTCCAAAAATAATTGAATGAATAGTTTTTTTGAGTTTTCGTTGACGAAAAATCATTACCACACACACACACACACACACACACACACAGACATAATTCCAAAAAACTTTTAAATGGATTCAGGGGACCCTCAAAAAGCATTTTGGCAGCTTTCTAGAAAAAATGGCCGATTTTTTTACAGATTACATTAACTTTCCCTGTCCAACCTACGGTTGATGGGCAAAGTTAAAAAAAAAGATGATTTATTTATTTCAAAAATATTTAATGAATTCTAAAATATTGGCGGTGACTGTACCGATAGCTAACCCTGAGAAAAAGCACTCAGAGAAATTAAATTCAGTACAGTCAGTGATTAATTAGCTTCTCATTTATTAGTTTTTGATTGTCCTTTTTATCAGTACATTTTAGACTAATTCGAAATTGCGACTATTTTATTATAATAGGGGAAATGTGATTAGATTTCGGTTGCTCCCCTTGATACTCTTCCAGGCCAATGGCCATCAATCTCTCAGTTGGTCAATCAAAGCAGAATGAAGTGAAATAAACCAGCAATCCTATCACTATGTGCAGATCTCTTGGATTAGAAATCGAGCTCAACATTAAAGGTCACATAAGTCTTTTTCTGTTATTGTGTTTCTAGAGGCGGAGTCAATATCGTGTTAAAGATAA
>JAKCPI010019792.1:0-14577 GCA_023213315.1 Euborellia annulipes | reverse complement strand
AAAATTATATATATATATATTTAGACTCATTTATAAATTTTAAAAAATGAAACAAATCAAGTACTTTATCTTATAGACTCTCACAGAACATTGACACTCGTTGTTTTTATAAGAAAAAATATACATGCGCACAAAATTCGTGCCATGACAACAATGACAACTTTGTGCCTAATTAGTTTATAAGCCAGAATTATAGACTGAGGATGGACGAATAAATTTTGTCCGAAACGTCTCCTTTTCGGCATTTACAACCTTAGTGTTGCCTTTATTTGCTGTACTTGCTCATTTTCATTACAAATCAAGTACTGCTAGATATTTTAAGAATAAGTGATAATAATTTCTCTCTTTCTAATTTTATATCCATTAATCATATGCTTTTATCCTAAAGAGAAAATCCGGTGTGACTGGCGCATTAGCACACAACTTTCTCTTACCTTCGGTAATCGAAAGTTGTGTTCTGTGCTTGTCACACCAGATTTTTTGTGTCGACATGTATTTAGTTTCCGACAGTAGGGTACATTGGATTTTTAAGATGTAAAATTTATAAGTATGGGAAAATATTTATATTTTGTTACCATGGCAACCATTTCTCCTATCTTTCCTATGAAGCACAAGAGTAAAGTGGTCTTCAGAAGATTCTCAATGGCAAAATGAGAATATACATTTTATAAGGAATCTAAAAAATAATTGATTTTTGAATTTAAAAAAAAAATCGTTGGAGCAAATTTTGAGAAAATCGAAAAAAACTGAAAATTGCATCAGTAAAGTACTAGTACTTTTTGGCCAATTTTGTTGAAAAGCTTCGTGTCACGTCCCAGGGGGGTGCCTAACTTAAATATAAAATTTCAACTTCGTAGCTCTTTTCGTTCTTGAGATATTTTGTTCACAGACAGACACACAGACACACAGACAGACAGACAGACCATGTCGCGAAAAACCACTTTTTTTGGATTCAGGGGACCTCAAAACGTGAAGATCCATCAAAATCTCGACATCGAATTTTTGACATGAAACCAATAGTTTCTCTCTCTATATATATTAACATATATATAGAGGTAAGAGAAAGTAAAAAGGAAATGTTCCTTTCGGTAATTAATTATTTAGGAATTTAATATTTTTTTTTTTTTTTTTTTGGATACATTGTAATTTTTTAGTCTTTTCGGCATTTTAAGGCGGCTACACACGTAACTATACACTTGACAATCATGTATGTGCAATCTTTTTGTACCAACATGCACAAATTCCCTTCGGCTCCAGCATGCTTGTGCAAGAAACAGCTTATACCTAAAAATGTCAAACTCCAAAAGGATATTTATTCGAACACATACTTTAAACAGAGACACAATAAATAGTACTGTAATATTTAAATTGAAATTTTAAATAAATATCAAATGTCAAGATTCTTTTATAAATGGCGAGAGTTTTGCTTGCGCAAAATTCTCCTAAGTAGTTTGCTGTACAAACAAAAAAATTGCACATGCATGCTTGTCAAGTTTGGTAGTTACGTGTGTGTGTTTTTTTTTTTTTTTTTTTGAATGGGTGCATAAGATCCGAAGACTTATAATGACCAGTAGTCACATGCAGCCAGGAAGAAAATAAAAACAAAAGGAGAAGCATAAAAGGGGAACTCAACCTGGGGGAACTGAGAAGATGCCTGTTGAGATTAGACTTGGAAAGTCTGAAGATTGTAGGTTTTGGGGAAGATAGACGCAGGGAGCTTGTTCCAATCACGGGAGGTCTCAGGGGGACCAAGGAAGAATGAAATGACTATTAATAGTTCTATTAGTCGTGATCTGAACAGCATAGGAATGCTGAGACTATGATTCAAAATCGAAACGAAACGTTAGCAAGTGATGGAATGTTTTGAGATTTTACAAGCTATTTTTGAATAGGCCTAAATCTTTTCAATACTATTCGTGAAATAATAATTATCTTGGATTTGATAAATGAAATAATAATAATAATAATAATGAATAATAAAAAAGAAAGTGAGTGAGAGAGAAGATAAGAAATATTCTTAAATAAATAAATAGTAATAAAAGAAATAGAATGAATTTTAATAATTCCCTTTGAAATATATTTTCTTTAATCTTTGAGTAAAATGCTTATGATCATGAGAATAAAAGAGAAAAAGAGAGAGAGAGAGAGAGAGAGAAAAATGGGGGAAAAGGCTTCCCGTCAGCCATTATCAAGAAAAAGATGGAGAGAAGAAAAGAAAAGAGAGAGAGAGAGAGAGGAACATAAATGGGAATTAAATATCTGTCATTTTGGAAAATTAAATTAATTCTTTTGCTGTTGGTTAAAAGAGAAAGAAAGAAAAAAAACTGTTTTTATAAAATTCACCCCCCACCCACACACCCACACCCACACACATACAAAATGGAATTTTAGTTCAACTAAATTAATAATAAGTAATTTAAATTTTAATTATTTTTCTTTTCTTTTTTGTTTTTTTAATTTAAGAGTTTTAAAGATAGAAATGATAAGGTAGAGTTTAGAAAACTTGAGAATTTATGAGCTCTTAAGCCAGCGCAATGGTATAAATAAAATTTAATGAAAACAAATCCTTAGATGTGCAACTTGCTTTTTTAAGCCTCTTTGGGCCCTTAAATTTCTGTATGTTGTTTATGCCCCGTCCTCGAGAAGGGGCGTTAAGAAAAAGATTCTTCTAAAGAAATAGATTATACAATAGTTTTCCGGTTCCTTTGGATTTTTTTTTCTCCGCGTGTCAAGTGTTTGGATCAGAGGTTATCCCCTCCTCTCAAAATTTTTAAAAATTCCTTTTTGACGTTCCTGTGGCTGTTTCTTACATAATGAAAATTTTAACACATGTTTCTCTCTTAGCGGGTGTTTTGATTTATTTATAATTTTTCGGAATTCCAGGGGGGAGGGTTTTGGACCTCATATTCAATAACCTCTCCCCTCTCCCATATTTACCTACTCGTAAAATTGAAATATTTCCACGCTGAGCCTTTAGCAGAAACACAACTATCTGAGGATCTCGCAGTTTACTTCTAAGAGACTCCTTTTTCTTAGAATCTTCTTCTTCTGTCCTCGCCTTATTCCCGCTATGCGGGGTTGGCGGACCTAACTATTTCCCTCCAGCCCTATTATGGGTTTTGTCGACCTGAAAGGATAGAACAGGCTGAGGCACGCCTTTTGAAAAGAGGGAGGAAGAGACAGACATACAAAGAACAGAAAGACTGTCTGTCCCAGCTCGAGCAGCTCGTGGTCCACTTACCCACAAGATTTGAGTCCCTCTGCGACCTTCCTCTTAGAATATTCTTCTGAAATTGGATTGAAATAACTAAATTCTAATACAGTCAGCGCCATATTTGTTTGTTGTGTTCGAGAGTAGTCCATAACCACCGTCGGCTTGTTATCTTAAGGCAGTTACACACGTAACTGCAAATTTGACAACGTGCAATCTTTTTTGTACAACGACATCCACCACCAAAACTATTTTCTACACACTGATGATGGGTGGCGTTCTGCAACCCGAAATATTTGGAAATAAATAGTGTGTATGGTGGATAAACAAGCTCTGGTCTTTTCTCCTATTCAACAATTTCATCATCCTGCCCAAACAACCAAAGATTAAATATTAATATTTATTGTGTCTCTGTTTAAAGCATGTGAGTATTTTTTGTTATCTACGAAGAAATAATATTTTTTTAGGTTAATTTTCGGCATAATCTGTTTCTTGCACAAGCATGCTTGTGCCGAAGGGAATTTGTGCATGCTGGTACAAAAAGATTGCACATGCATGATTGTCAAGTGTGCAGTTACGTGTGCAGCCGTCTTTAAAAGAAGCTCTTCCTCTTGAGTTACATTAAAAAATAAAGGGTCGGACTAAGCCGAGCGCACAACTTTGCCCACCCAATATTCAAAGAAATAACGCAACGCGTTTGTTTATTTGTTTTGATTTTGTTCTGTTGCTATGCACAATTTTCGATTTTTAATGATTTTTTAACAAATTTATGACAAATTAGGATACAAATATTATATATCATTTTACTCGGGAGAAAGTCTAGTTTCTGAATATATAAAAAAAATTATAGGTTATCAATTTTTAAGAGAGACCAGGGAGCTTTCCTGGTAAATAGCCTAGGTAAATAAAAAACTTTATTCTTTGTTGCCGACGTTTCGGGCGCCAGTTGCACTCCATCCTCAGGGCAAGCAAATTGTCAAAATGTGCGGCACCGCACAACTGGTACTATATTTTGACAATTTGCTTGCCCTGAGGAGGTGCGCTGCGCGAAACGTCGGCAACAAAGAATAAAGTTTTTTATTTACCCTGGCTGCTATTTACCAGGAAAGCTCCCTGGTCTCTCTTAAAAATTGAATACCTACAGTCATTCAACCAACAAATTCTATTATAGGTTATGTAAGAAAAAAATGTTGGCCCCCCTCTAGAGCGCCCCCTAATGGTCCGATGTTTACCAAAAGCTTTTCAGTTTTTGACCTTTACCTCTAGTTTATGTGTGCAAAATTTCAAAATAATTGAATGAATAGTTTTTGAGTTTTCGTTGACGAAAAATATTACCACACACACACACACACACACACACACACGACATCATTCCAAAAACTTCTTAAATGGATTCAGGGGACCTCAAAAAGCATTTTGGCAGCTTTAGAAAAATGTCGATTTTTTTACGATTACATTAACTTTACCTGTCCAACCTATGGTTGATGGGCAAAGTTAAAAAAAAGATGATTTATTTATTTCAAAAATATTTAATGAATTCTAAAATATTGGCGGTGACTGTACCGATAGTTAACGCTGAGAAAAAGCACTCAGAGAAATTAAATTCAGTACAGTCAGTGATTAATTAGCTTCTCATTTATTAGTTTTTGTTTGTCCTTTTTATCAGTACATTTTAGACTAATTCGAAATTGCGACTATTTTATTATAATAGGGGAAATGTGATTAGATTGCTGTTGCTCCCCTTGATACTCTTCCAGGCCAATGGCCATCAATCTCTCAGTTGGTCAATCAAAGCAGAATGAAGTGAAATAAACCAGCAATCCGATCACTATGTGCAGATCTCTCTGATTAGAAATCGAGCCAACATTAAAGGTCACAGAAGTCTTTTCTGTTATTGTGCTTCTAGAGGTGGGAGTTTACTATCGTTAAAGATAATTAAACCAAAGATGTCAAAACCTTCTTGATTCTTGTTTTTATTATCTATAGTGTTTATATACTGGAAGGCAGCCAAAATGACCAACTAATGATCCACATCTTTGCTAGTGTGTACAGTGAGGGCCACAATTAAGTCCCCACTTGGTAGCTTAAGCTTTAAAAATATGGTATGAAATAGGGTAAATGGTGAAATAATTTTAAAAGATAAAATACAATAAAATCATCTGTACCAGATTTTACGTTTTACCTTTTGGGTCTTTAAAATTATTTCACTCTATAACATATACTATTGAATATACTTAATGCTAAAGCTATCAAGTGGGGACTTAATTGTGGCGATCACTGTACCTTGGAAATTAACAACGCAAGTTATATGGAGCAACTAATCGATCAATTAGTGGGTTAGTCATTTTGGATGCCTATTTTTTAGGATATACCAAATTATTTTTAATTTCTCTAAAGTATTAGTTTCATGAGAAAAATTTTATGTTGAGATTTTGTTGGAAATACACGTTTTGAGCTTCCCTGAGCCCAAAGTGGGTCCCGCAAATCTGTGAACGAATTATCTCAAGAACGAAAAGAGCTAGGAGATTGAAATTTTATATTTCGTCCAAAAAGTACTAGTACTTTACTGTGTACTTTTTCAGTTTTTTTTTTTTTATATTTTCTCAAAATTCACTCTAACGATTTTTATTTTTAGAATTCAAAAAAATCAATTATTTATTAGATGCTCTTTTTTTTTTTTTTTTTGGGTTTCCTCAATAACAAAACCAAAACAATGTATATTCACATTCTGATGTATGAAATCTTTTGAAGCACAACTTTACTAAACTTGAACTTCATAGGAAAGATCTAGGAGAGAATGGTTGAGAATCCATAGTGGCTAACAAAATATAAATATTTTCCCATGTTTATAAATTTTACATCTTTAATTCAAATGTACCTTACACCTGAAAACTAAATACATGTCAAAACAAAAAATCTGGTATGACAAGCACAGAACACAACTTTCGATTACCGAAGGTAAGAGAAAGTGTGCTGTGCGACTAGTCACACAATTGAAAATGCAAAATTTTTTTTATTCATTTATTGATTCCATACCAAAATCCCTTTTTTTAAATAGAATAATAATAACATTAAATAACATGTTAAATGTAAATTCCTTGGCCAAGAGAGTTAAATATAATTTATAACGCAAATAAAATGCCAAAGGCCCGGGGGTCATTAACAGCCACAATTCTCTCTCCTTTTTCGGGTCTCCCACCAATCAAATTGATTCCTCCTCCTCCTCCTACTCCATTTCAAGGTTTTTCTTAAAGAGAGGAAAAAAAATAATAAAAGGTCAATTAATTAAAAAATATTCTCATAAAAAATAAAAGTAATTTTGATTTCGATTGAATCCTTTCCTTAAGGGGGAACGGGAGCGAGGTGGTTACGCATGTTTTTCCCGATAAGATGGCGTAGTGTGTCATAAAAAGTATGTCCAAAAAATCAAGTAATTCAAAAATTTGCCAAGAGATGTCTGAATGGTAGCTAATAATATTTGGTTGATTTTCATTGATCTTGTAACAATAAATACTTTATAAATGTTATTATATATTATGTATCTTTTATAAAAGCATAAAAATATATAAATATAGGCTAATACTATATCGGCTGTTAGACTAGCCTGCCATCTATTGCAAGAATAGTGAACTAATTTGACAGTTGAATTTTAAATAAATCATCTAAGCTTATTTAAAAAATTTCTTAATTAATATGTGATTAATAATAACAATAAATTCATTTTTAAATTTAAAAAAATTAAAGATTATTGGGGCAGATTGTTTTTCTGTTTTTGCTTGATAACAAAAAAATTAATTACGATAATTTTTTAATAAGTGATTATACAAATTATAACTCGATGTCTCAATAATATCTTATGAATTTAATTCATTTAAAAAAAAACCGAATTGAAAAATTTCTTATAATAGTCTAGTTTTTTTTTTTTTTTTTTAAGTACGTTTAGACGTCGCTCCTGAACCCCCTTAATAAACAACTTGTCCTTATTAGGGATCCGCGCGTGTATTGATTGAAAAGTGGACCTAATTAAATACAAAGTAAGTGGGTGGGTTCATTTTATAATCAGGCATTTATTTAAATTAGATTAATAAATTTCACATAGAAGGTAATTATGTAATATTTAGCATTTATAACTCACAGGTGTTCAATAAAAAAAAAGGCTAGTGTCCGGATAGGGTCATCATATTACAATATTTTATTACAGATAAATTATACCAAATATTTCACATTCAAATGCCATGTTTAAAAAAAAAACAAAAACAATAATTTGCCTTTCATTTATTTATTTATGCGTTTTTGATATAAAATATTTTCTAGATTTATAATTGATTGTTTTCCATAACGAAAAAATAATTTAAATTCTTTCTATATATAAAAAAAAAGATATGGTTAAAATTTAATATTTTTAGTGATGATTAATTTGAAATTCTCGGGTTGATGAAATAAAAAAAACTTCAAATATTTTGTAGTCGACGTTTTGAACTTGTTAGTCATGGAATGGAAAAGTCGACTGTGAATTTAGTCAAGAATCGATCTTTTACTGAAAATAATCGACTTTTTAGAATCGAGTTGAAACTCTTTCAAGTCGAATAGAATCGATTCTCACTGGACAACTTCGACTTTTTTTTTACAAGACTTATGCCCAATTGCACCGTTTGACATTTATGCCTCTCTTTACTAAGTGTGCTTAAACTAAAGCGTCTCTTAAATAAATTGTTATTTTGAACCGCAAGATTTTAATCATAGAATAGTAAAGAAGAATTTTATAAATGTGCAACATGGCAACGTTGTAAATTTTAGTGATATTCTGGTGATTTTTGATAAAATTGACAGATGTTAATAATAATAATTTTGTTTATTATTTGAAATTAAATTAACTACATATTGTTTATAAATATTAATTAATTTCAGAAAAATAAGAAAATAGAAAACAAAATATTGATTTTCATGATTATAATTTTTTTATTTAAATTAATAAGGAAAGAATTGAACATCAAATTATACCTCTTTAGAAAATTATCTATTAAATTATATTTAAATATAAAAATATAATAGAAAAATTGCTATGTTAATAATAATTAGTTCAATGGTGAGTCCTGTTGTTAGTGTACAAAATTTTTTAAAATAAATTAAACCTGTAGAGCCTACAAAATATCGTTTTGTCCTATATTAAACTATGTGACAAATAAGAAGTTTTATTTTATATTCTCTTACGAGAGAAATGCAAGTTCAACTGCATATCTAGGCCAAATATAAAATATATATATACGGGGTACCTATATATTTTATAATACATATTTTATTATTTCCAAAAAATTCCAAAATCCTTTATTTCCATAATATTTAGATCATCTTCGAAAATAGAGTTCATATTGTTCATGTTTTTTATAAAAAAAATCTAGATCGAATAAAAAAATTTATTATTATTAGATAATTAATATTACATTATCAATATAATTTGGATAGATGTTATTTATTTAACAGAAAATTGTTTTTTAGGTTAAGCATACGCTAAGCCCCCGAAATCGAGAGCTTAGATTTAAGTTAAAATTTAGACATTTAAGCTTGACTTTGCAAGCGATACAACGAAATTTGGAAAGTTAAGTATTATTTAGCGTTAAATAATGCTTAACTCGTACGGTGCAATTGGGCATTAGAATCCGATGGTAATATAGTTTGTGACGTTTTCATTGATTGACTTTCATCTTTCTTTAAAAACCTACACATAACACACCAATCAAGACGCTTTCTAACAGTAAGATCGGTTAGTGAACATATGTGGCATTCTTCATACCTCACTTTTAATGTTTTATTTTGATATTCAACTTTCAAATTTTATTTTAATGTTCGGTGCCATATCACGTGCAATTTCTGGATAGAATATTCTTTTATAAAAGTATTGAAATCAATATTTGTGTGTGTTGTATTTAGTAAAATGTTCAAATACTTAATAAATCTTATATTAGAAATAAATAAATATACAGTAGAGTCCCGGTAATCCGAACCTCGCTAATCCGAACTTCTGGTTAATACGAACTCTTTTTGCGTACCATTTTTTTTTTTTTTTTTTTTTTTTAAGAGGAATATAAATGAAAATTAGACATTAAAGGAACTTTATTTTATTATTATTATGAAATATTTATTTAGAGTTTAATATCACCGACAAGTTTCACGGTTTACAACGTTATAAATACGACTTTATTATCAAAATTAACTAATTCAAGCTTACAATTCCGGTTGATCCGAACTTCCCGATAATCCGAACGACCCTCGGTCCCAATTAGTTCGGATTAACGGGACTCTACTGTATTTAATATTTACTGAGTATCTCCTAAGCAAGAGTTGTAGAGTTTTTAAAAAGTCGACTTGAAAGTCGAAAAGTCAACTTTCAGAAATGACTAATCGATTCCGAGAATCAAAAAATATCCTGTCGATTCCAAAATCGAAAATCGATTTTTCAAGCTCCTTTTCCACCTCTAATCCTAATTATCAAAGCAAAAAATACCGTTATTATTATTTTTTCGTGTACGTTAGAGATTTACTTGTCGGTATTTGGAGCAGATGTTACGCTGTAGGTGGTAATAAAAGACAAATTTTTGGTTTGGCTTTTATTCGGGAAACTTAATTATGGCCAACCAATAAATTGGTTTCGGTTTCGAAGGTTTCAAGGCCTGAAAATGAAAATACAATTTGTTCTTACAATCCAAATGCCGACAAGTAAATCTCTAGCTTTCACGAAGATATAATATTCTTGTCCAGTTTTCGTTTTAAAATTATTATTTTTGTTTTACTTTGAATAGGGAAGAGAATCCAGCCAATAATTGAGCCTCTATTTAATGAATAAGCACTCTTTATTGGGAACGTTTCGACTGAGATCTACCCTCCATCTTCAGCCTTCAAAGAGAAATATTTTTTTATATATAAAAAAATAGAGTTTTCATTGTTTTCATATATATTATACAACGTATTTGCTTTCTTGGTCAAGTGAATGTAATTTTTCTTAAAATAACTACAAGTGAAGTCGAAGTTCATACGTATCAATTTTTTTATATAAAAATTTGAATATGCCTTTTGAATGCTGAAGGTGGCACAGTGGTGCCATCTAAATAAAGAATCGAAACGTTAGTTTTCTACAACATAATAATTAATAGTTACAAAAATATCACTATTTTTTTTTTCTATAGATCTTTTTGTAATTCAATACAAAACGATTTTTCTTATCTCCATTCCTTTCTTTATCATAAATATAAAGTTACATAGATTGCGTGTGAAAATGAAAGAATTGTTTCTTGATGGATGGCGGGTTTCTTGACCGGGTCATGGCCAAGGCCACACCAAGGTCATCGATCCAATTGGACTCCCGATGATGATGCTTTTGCATTTACGTTCTCTTCTCGACGTGATTTGATTAATTTCCCATAGAATCCAATTGAAAGAAAAATAAATTAGATACCAGCAGCTATAATAACAGAACAGAATAAATTTTAAGCCTGAAATTTTTTAATAAAAAAATATTTTTTTTTTTTTAATATCCAATATTTAATCTGAGGTAAAATAAACATAACTAAAATTTTTTATCATTTGAAAAAAAAAAAAATTTAATTAAACACGAACTCTCTTTTTAAATTTGATTGAGAAAATATCTCTATCGGAAAAGAAAATAAAAGATTATTTTATATTGGAATTTAAATAAAAGATCAATAAAGAATTTTTTATGCTTCATTTATTATTAGGTGTCAGCGCAGCGCCACTCGATACAAATATAATATTCAAACAAAAATCTTTTAGGGTTTGTTTTATTAATATTTATAAAATTTATCCTTTTTATTTATTTAACCTAATATGCAGGTCCAGGAGCGACGTCTAAACGTACTTTAAAAAATAAAACTAGACTATTATAAGGAATTTTTCAATGCGTTTTTTTTTAAAGAATTAAATTCATAAGAGATTATTGGGACATCGAGATATAATTTTTTTAATGACTTTTTAAAAAATTATCGTAATTAATGTTTTTGTTATCAAGCAAATACAAAAAAACAATCTGTCTCAATAATCTTTAATTTTTTTTAAATTTAAAAATGAATTTATTGTTATTATTAATCACATATTAATTAAGAAATTTTTAAAATAAGCTTAGATGATTTATTTAAAAATCAACTGTCAAATTAGTTCAGCATTCTTGCAATAGATGGCAGGCTAATCTAACAGCCTATATAGTATTAGCCTATATCTGGCCTATATTTATATATTTTTATGCTTTTATAAAAGATACATAATATATAATAACATTTATAAAGTATTTATGAAAAAAACGTAAATAAACAAGGCTTTGTTTATATGCGAAAATTTTTTCTCTCCCAGAAATATTTGAATTCTAGTCAGTTTAAGTGTTATACCTAATTAAAGTTGATATTTTTATTAATAGTTGGCCGTTAATTTGAAGTTGGACAATAAGTTTTTCCTTTTTAATCATATCAAGTAAAGAAGAACGAAGAATTTCTTAGTAGCAGCTTGCGGATGGGGGAGCCCGTGGCCGGCGGGACACCGCACCTGTCGGAGGGATCTTCTTTCTCGGCGGTGATAAGAGACTCGTTAGTGTTAATTAATGAAGATTATGCGTTCAATCAAGAGAAAAGTGAATATGCATCAGCGAAGAGATTGAAGACATCAAAGAGTAATGAAAATGAAGAAGTGGGTGACGAAAATGAAGATGTGGATATGACTGCAAGTAAGCAAGACTTCAACCAGTCTTCTAATATAACATTAAAAGACAATTTAAATAATTCTTTAAATCATGATATGTCGCCTAATATCATTAATACATTACCTTCATTGCAAACAAACACTGCTAATGCAGTCATTAATTCTTCACCTTCATCTCAATCAAATACTGATAGCACGTTTGCACAAAAATGCGCTAATAATAGATATGCCTCTCAGGATAGGGGTCCATTTTCCCTCTATGTAGAGGCACTAAATCGTAACAGATTGCATGCCATGGCCATTGGCAAGCTGTTAAGAAATAATTTTAGTAATTTTTATTCTAGAATAGTTCTAATTAAGAGTATAGGTTTTAATCGTGTTAAAATAGTTATAAATGGTTCTTTTGACGAAGCAAATGAATTGTTGGAAAGTGCTATTTGGTTGTCGAATAATTTGATTTGCTTTATTCCTGGTTTTTTTCTGTTTAAAAAAGGAGTAGTGCGGAATGTAGATTCAACTCTAAGCGAGGGCGAGATTGTAGAATTTGCGGAATCTGACTGCGAAGTTATTGAGGCAAGGAGAATATTTAAATTTAAAGAATTGAGCGATAAAAGTAGGATACGAGTCCCAACCCCGGTTATAATAATCTCCTTTCGGGGGCAAGTTCTACCATGTGACGTAAAAATCCTGGGAGTTAGGTGCAGGGTCGAGCAATATCAGCAAAGAATAGTTCAGTGTTATTCTTGTTTACGTTACGGCCATTCCAATAGGGTGTGTAAGAACAAAATACGATGTGAATTGTGCTCCGGAGAGCACTTGTCAAGGGCTTGTCAGGGAAATTCGATTAGTTGCGTTTTCTGTGGTCAAGGCCACAAATCTACAGACTCGGTAAATTGTCCTGAGTATGCTCGCCAGCAAAATATTAAATTATTAATGTCGTCACAAAGTATTTCTTTTTTAGAAGCTAATGCGCTTTGCCCTAAAACGTACGTAAGGAAGGCCATTAATAAAATTCAATCTCAGCGCTATACGGCACCCATGGAGCCTAATCTAGCTAATTTCCCTCCCCTCCCATCTTCGCAGCCTCAACAGGCGTGCGAAGATCTTAACTACGCCATGTCCCAGAATCAATTTATAAATAATTTTGCTTCTGTAGCTGCTTCTCAAACTCCTTCTCAGCAAATCCACGAAAATTTAAGCTTTACCCTATCTCAAGAAAGTAGTCGAAGTAGGCATGCCCCTCGTTTTATCGAGAGCCGAAGTAAACAAAGTACTCCCGCTGAAAGTATTTACACGAATCAGGAGAATATATCAAACTCTCTAAATATCCCTTCAGGGCCTATTTCTGATAGTCCGGTGTACCGGAGCAATATATTGAATAATGGAAATTTGAAAGACTTCATTTTAGAAATAATTATAAAAATAATTTCTGGTATTGTCCCTACTCTCTCTCAGGAGATATCATCTCCGGCAACAAAAATAATGATATGCAAATTATTAAACGATACTTTACCGAGTTGTACGTTTACTTCTGATAATTTTGGGAGTAGTACTTCTCGGTAATTGACGTAAGATTATCTACCCGCAATATTTTGGAAAATATATTTATTTATTTATTTTATATTTATATTTATATCTAATAGTAATAAGAAAATAAGGTCAGGTAAATTTTTAATCACTTAATCCCTATATTAAAATAATACAAAAAAAAAAAGAAACTATGGATACACTAAAAATAATTCAGTGGAATGCAAGGTCGCTTAACGCAAATAAAGGAAATTTAGAGGTGGTTATAAGGGATTTAGGTATTTTAATTGTAGCTGTCTCGGAATCGTGGCTCAAACCGTCTCAGGAATTTAGATTAAGAGGATTCTCGTCAATTAGAGCAGATAGGCAAGATGGAAAAGGGGGTTCGATAATTATGGTAAATAATTTGCTCACGTTCAGCCCTTTACAAACTTATAGCAACGAGTTTATACAAATTAGTGCAGTTAAGATTTCTCTACCAAACTTGGCTTTTACCATATTGTCTGTGTACTGTAGCCCAAATCATTACATTAGTTACTCGGAGTGGATCAATCTGCTTCAGCCTTACTCGCAGCCGCTCCTGCTTCTTGGGGATTTCAACTCACATTCTTTTGAATGGGGTTGTAATTTCCAGGATAGGCAAGGTGAGGTTCTTGTAAATATTGCTGAAGACCTAAATCTCATATCTCTTAATGATGGCACAGCTACAAGGCTAGCATTCAATATGAATACTCCATCAATTGTGGATGTAACTTTCTGCTCCTATCGCCTAGCCACAATTTTTAATTGGACGGTATTAGATGATACGTTAGGGTCAGATCATTTCCCCATACTTATTACCTCGTGTTCCTTCTCGCCTACAATTATAAATATAAATAACTATACCCCAAATTTTAAAACCAAAATGGCGGATTGGGGACTGTACCAGTTATTAATAAACCAAAAGATTGTAAATGCCCCAATATATTACAATTTAGAAGCTAAATACAATTTTTTTATATCAACGATAATCTCGGCAGCAAATATGTCTATTCCTATCTCTAAACCTCCATCAGGGAAGTATCCGCAGGTCCCTTGGTGGTCCGAAGAGTGTAGAGTGGCAATCCATAATAAAAAATTGGCCCATAGAAAATTCAAAA
>JAKCPI010019791.1:0-12569 GCA_023213315.1 Euborellia annulipes | reverse complement strand
AAATCGAAACGAAACGTTAGCAAGTGATGGAATGTTTTAGATATTTTACAATATTTTTTTGAATAGGCTAAATCTTTTTCTAATACTATTCGTGAAATAATAGTAATCTTGGATTTGATAAATGAAATAATAATAATAATAATAATGAATAATAAAAAGAAAACCAGTGAGTGAGAGAGAAGATAAGAAATGACTATTAAATAAATGATAGTAATAAAAGAAATAGAATGAATTTTAATAATTCCCTTTGGAAATATATTTTCTTTAATCTTTTGAGTAAAATGCTTATGATCATGAGAATAAAAAGAGAGAGAGAGAGAGAGAGAGAAATGGGGGAAAAGGCTTCCGTCAGCCATTATCAAAGAAAAGTGGAGAGAAGAAAAGAAAAGAGAGAGAGAGAGAGGAACATAAATGGGAATTAAATATCTGTCATTTTGGAAAATTAAATTAATTCTTGCTGTTGGTTAAAAGAGAAAGAAAGAAAAAAAAACTGTTTTTATAAAATTACACACCCCCACCCACACACATACAAAATGGAATTTTAATTCGACTAAATTAATAATAAGTAATTTAAATTTTAATTATTTTTCTTTTTTTTTTTTTGTTTTTTTAATTTAAGAGTTTTAAAGATAGAAATGATAAGGTAGAGTTTAGAAAACTTGAAATTTATGAGCTCTTAAGCCAGCGCAATGATATAAATAAAATTTAATGAAAACAAATCCTTAGATGTGCAACTTGCTTTTAAGCCTCTTTGGGTCCTTAAATTTCTGTATGTTGTTTATGCCCCGTCCTCGAGAAGGGGCGTTAAGAAAGATTCTTCTAAAGAAATAGATTATACAATAGTTTTCCGGTTCCTTTGGATTTTTTTCTCCGCGTGTCAAGTGTTTGGATCAGAGGTTATCCCCTCCTCTCAAAATTTTTAAAAATTCCTTTTGACGTTCCTGTGACTGTTTTTACATAATGGAAATTTTAACAACCTCCCTCTCATATTTACCTACTCGTAAAATTGAAATATTTCCACGCTGACCCTTTAGCAGAAACACAACTATTTGAGGATCTCGCAGTTTACTTCTAAGAGACTCCTTTTTTCTTAGAATCTTCTTCTTCTGTCCTCGCCTTATTCCCGCTATGCGGGGTTGGCGGACCCTAACTATTTCCCTCCAGCCCTTTTGTCGACCTGCAAGGATAGAACAGGCTGAGGCACGCCTGGTGAAAGAGGGAGGAAGAGACAGACATACAAAGAACAGAAAGAGTGTCTGTCCCAGCTCGAGCAGCTCGTGGTCCACGTACCCACAAGATTTGAGTCCCTCTGCGACCTTCCTCTTAGAATATTCTTCTGAAATTGGATTGAAATAAGTAAATTCTAATACAGTCAGCGCCATATGTGTTTGTTGTGTTCGAGAGTAGGGCCTTGAGCTTAGGCAACCACCGTCGGCTTGTTATCTTAAGGCAGTTACACACGTAACTGTGCAGTAACGTGCAATCTTTTTGTACAACGACATCCACCACTAAAACTATTTTCTACACACTGATGATGGGTGGCGTTCTGCAACCCGAAATATTTGCAAATAAATAGTGTGTATGGTGGATAAACAAGCTCTGGTCTTTTCTCCCATTCAACAATTTCATCATCCTGTCCAAACAACCAAAGATTAAATATTAAAATTTATTGTGTCTCTGTTTAAAGCATGTGAGTATTTTTTGTTATCTACGAAGAAATAATATTTTTTTAGGTTAATTTTCGGCATAATCTGTTTCTTGCACAAGCATGCTTGTGCCGAAGGGAATTTGTGCATGCTGGTACAAAAAGATTGCACATGCATGATTGTCAAGTGTGCAGTTACGTGTGCAGCCGTCTTTAAAAGAAGCTCTTCCTCTTGAGTTACATTAAAAAATAAAGGGTCGGATTAAGCCGAGCGCACAACTTTGCCCACCCAATATTCAAAGAAATAACGCAACGCGTTTGTTTATTTGTTTTGATTTTGTTCTGTTGCTATGCACAATTTTCGATTTTAAATGATTTTTTAACAAATTTATGACAAATTAGGATACAAATATTATATATCATTTTACTCGGGAGAAAGTCTAGTTTCTGAATATATAAAAAAAATTATAGGTTATCAATTTTTTAAGAGAGACCAGGGAGCTTTCCTGGTAAATAGCAGCCAGGGTAAATAAAAATTTATTCTTTGTTGCCGACGTTTCGGGCGCCAGTCGCACCCATCCTCAGGGCAAGCAAATTGTCAAAATGTGCGGCACCGCACAACTGGTACTATATTTTGACAATTTGCTTGCCCTGAGGATGGGTGCGACTGGCGCCTGAAACGTCGGCAACAAAGAATAAAGTTTTTTATTTACCCTGGCTGCTATTTACCAGGAAAGCTCCCTGGTCTCTCTTAAAAATTGAATACCTACAGTCATTCAACCAACAAATTCTATTATAGGTTATGTAAGAAAAAAAATGTTGGCCCCCCTCTAGAGCGCCCCCTAATGGTCCGATGTTTACCAAAAGCTTTTCAGTTTTTGACCTTTACCTCTAGTTTATGTGTGCAAAATTTCAAAATAATTGAATGAATAGTTTTTGAGTTTTCGTTGACGAAAAAATATTACCACACACACACACACACACACGACATCATTCCAAAAACTTCTTAAATGGATTCAGGGGACCTCAAAACGCATTTTGGCAGCTTTAGAAAAATGTCGATTTTTTTTACGATTACATTAACTTTACCTGTCCAACCTATGGTTGATGGGCAAAGTTAAAAAAAAGATGATTTATTTATTTCAAAAATATTTAATGAATTCTAAAATATTGGCGGTGACTGTACCGATAGTTAACGCTGAGAAAAAAGCACTCAGAGAAATTAAATTCAGTACAGTCAGTGATTAATTAGCTTCTCATTTATTAGTTTTTGTTTGTCCTTTTTATCAGTACATTTTAGACTAATTCGAAATTGCGACTATTTTATTATAATAGGGGAAATGTGATTAGATTGCTGTTGCTCCCCTTGATACTCTTCCAGGCCAATGGCCATCAATCTCTCAGTTGGTCAATCAAAGCAGAATGAAGTGAAATAAACCAGCAATCCGATCACTATGTGCAGATCTCTCTGATTAGAAATCGAGCCAACATTAAAGGTCACAGAAGTCTTTTCTGTTATTGTGCTTCTAGAGGTGGGAGTTTACTATCGTTAAAGATAATTAAACCAAAGATGTCAAAACGTTCTTGATTCTTGTTTTTTTTATCTATAGTGTTTATGTACTGGAGGGCAGCCAAAATTACCAAGTAATAATCCAAATCTTTGCAGTATGTACAGTGAGGGACAATATTAAGTCCCACCCATGCGTTTTCAACTTGTGATTATTAAAGTGAAACTTTTTATTTGATCGACACAAATTTTTTTCGTTTCTCTATCAGCATGTCGCGTTACAAGCCGTCACGTCAAAGGCTGTGACGCTAGAAGCCATGACGTCACGAGCCGTGACGAAAAAAATTAGAAAGTTGAAATTTAATATATACGACAAATTATAAAAAAAATAATTGTGAGATTTAATTATTCAATTTTTAAATTGATAAAATATAATTTTTAAAATAATTTAAAATGATTCAAATCTTCAATTGCTAAATGAATATTGTTCTCAGTTTTTAACATGCCTCTATTGATTTCCCATTATCATTCCCATTTTCAAATTATTAAGTTAAGATTAAAAACGTGATTTTAATACCCTTAATTGAATAATTTTCTGAAAATTTTCAGTTAAACGCCTACGATCCGAACAAAAGTTTCACTTGCATCGTGGTTTCATAAAACCACACAATGTAATTTTTCATTGTTTTTATAAAAAGAAAATGAAAATCTTTATTGGAAATTTTCTACGTTTGAACCATGAAGGTTTCCATTAAAAAATATATATTTAAAAAAAAATCTGGTGTGACTGGCGCACAGCACACAACTTTCTCTTACCTTCGGTAATCGAAAGTTGTGTACTGTGCTTGACCCACCAGATTTTTTGTGTCGACATGTATTTAGTTTCCGACAGTAGGGTACAATTGAATTCAAGATGTAAAATTTATAAGTATGGGAAAATATTTATATTTTGTTACTATGGCAACCATTTCTCCTATCTTCCCTATGAAATACAAGAGTAAAGTGGTCTTCAGAAGATTTCAATTGCAAAATGAGAATATACATTTGAAAGAGCATCTGAAAAATAATTGATTTTTGAATTTAAAAAAAAATCGTTGGAGCAAATTTTGAGAAAATCGAAAAAAACTGAAAAAGTGCATCAGTAAAGTACTAGTAATCTTTGGCCGATTTTGATTAAAAGCTTATTTTTCCGGTCCCGGGGGGGTGTTTAACTTAAATATAAAATTTCAGCCTCATAGCTCAATTCCTTCATCCTTAAAATTGAACACACACACACACACCCACACACAGACAGACCATGTCGCGAAAACCACTTTTTGGATTCAGGGGACCTCAAAACGTGAAGATCCATCAAAATCTCGACATCGAATTTTTGACATGAAACCAATACTTTCTCTCTATATATATATTACATATATACATAGGTAAGAGAAAGTAAAAACAATGAAATAATCACAGGTAGAAAACCGAATGGGTGGGACTTGATATTGTCCCTCACTGCACCTTGAAAATTAACAACGCAAGTGATCTGGAGCACCAATCGTTCAATTACCAGACTAGAAATTTTAATATGAGACCTATTGGTTCCTCATTGGGTTGTCACGCAGGTGGCCCAGATTGGATAATTATTTCCCATTTAGGTCCCATACAGAACCCAATTGAGAGAAAGTTATTTTATTTTTCCTGAGAATTTCCTGATTGGGTTCTAATTGGGACCTTGTAATGATTTCCCTATTGGGCATGCCTCCTTGGGACCCACTGAGGTCCAGATGAATAGTCTGGGTGATCCCAAAGTAATTTCTAGTCGCGTAGTGGGTTAGTCATTTGGGATGCCTATCTTTTAGGATATACCAAATTATTTTTAATTTCTATAAAGTATTAGTTTCATGTGAAAAATTTTATGTTGAGATTGTGTTGGAAATACACGTTTTGAGCTTCGCTGAGTTCAAAAACGTGGGTCCCTCAAAATGGTCTGTCTGTATATCTGTGAACAAATTATCTCAAGAACGAAAAGAGCTAGTAAATTGAAATTGTATATTTAAGTTAGGTACCCCCCCCCTGGGACGGGACACGAAGCTTTTGAATAAAATCGTTCAAAAAGTACTAGTACTTTACTGATGTAATTTTTCAGTTTTTTTAGATTTTCTCAAAATTCGCTCCAACAATTTTTTTATTAATTCAAAAATTAACTATTTTTTAGATGCTCTTTAAAAATGTATATTCACATTCTGCTCTTGAAATTTTTTGAAGCACACTTTACTCTTGTATGTCATAGGAAAGAAAGAGTTTTCCATGGTAACAAAATATAAATATTTTCCCATGTTTATAAATTTTGCATCTTGAATTCTAATATATCGGCGGAAACTATATGTCGACACAAAAAATCTGGTATGACAAGCACAGGACACAACTTTTGTTTACCGAAGGTAAGAGAAAGTTGTGTGCTGTGCGACCAGTCACACAATTGAAAATGCAAAATTTTTTTTTATTCATTTATTGATTCCATACCAAAATCCCTTTTTTTTTAATAGAATAATAATAACATTAAATAACATGTTAAATGTAAATTCCTTGGCTAAGAGAATTAAATATAATTTATAACGCAAATAAAATGCCAAAGGCTCGGGGGTCACTAACAGCCACAATTCTCTCTCCTTTTTCGAGTCTCCCACCAATCAAATTGATTCCTCCTCCTCCTACTACTTCATTTCAAGGTTTTTCTTAAAGAGAGAAAAAAATAATAAAAGGTCAATCAATTAAAAATTATTCTCATAAAAAATAAAAGTAATTTTGATTTCGATTGAATCCTTTCATTAAGGGGAAACGGGATCGAAGGTGTTACGCCTGTTTTTCCCGCTAAGATGGCGTTGTGTGTCATAAAAAGTATGCCCAAAAAATCAAGTAATTCAAAAATTTGCCAAGAGATGTCAGAATGGTAGCTAATAATATTTAATGCATTTGGTTGATTTTCATTGATCTTTTAACAATAAATACTTTATAAATGTTATTATATATTATGTATCTTTTATAAAAGCATATAAATATATAAATATAGGCCATTAGGGGATCAGGTGTTAGACTAGCCTGCCATCTATTGCAAGAATGCTGAACTAATTTGACAGTTGATTTTTAAAGAAATCATCTAAGCTTATTTTAAAAATTTCATAATTAATATGTGATTAATAATAACAATAAATTCATTTTTAAATTTAAAAAAAATTAAAGATTATTCGGACAGATTGTTTTTTTGTATTTGCTTGATAACAAAAAAATTAATTACGATAATTTTTTAATAAGTCATTGAACAAATTATAGCTCGATGTCCCAATAATCTCTTATGAATTTAATTCATTAAAAAAAAAAACCCATTGAAAAATTCCTTATAATAGTCTAGTTTTTTTTTTAAGTACGTTTAGACGTCGCTCCTGAACCCCCTTAATAACCAACTTGTCCTCCTTATTAGGCATCCGCGTGTGTATTGATTGAAAAGTGGACCTAATTAAATACAAAGTAAGTGGGTGGGTTCATTTTATAATCAGGCATTTATTTAAATTAGATTAATAAATTTCACATAGAAGGTAATTATGTAATATTTAGCATTTATAACTCACAGGTGTTCAATAAAAAAAAAAAGGCTAGTGTCCGGATAGGGTCATCATATTACAATATTTTATTACAGATAAATTATACCAAATATTTCACATTCAAATGCCATGTTAAAAAAAACAAACAAACAATAATTTGCCTTTCATTTATTTATTTATGCGTTTTTGATATAAAATATTTTCTAGATTTATAATTGATCGTTTTCCATAACGAAAAAATAAATTAAATTCTTTCTATATATAAAAAAAAGATATGGTTAAAATTTAATATTTTAGTGATGGTTAATTTGAAATTCTCAGGTTGATGAAATAAAAAAAACTTCAAATATTTTGTAGTCGACGTTTTGAACTTAGTCATGGAATGGAAAAGTCGACTGTGAATTTAGTCAAGAATCGATCTTTTACTGAAAATAATCGACTTTTTAGAATCGAGTTGAAACTCTTTCAAGTCGAATAGAATCGATTCTCACTGGACGACTTCGACTTTTTTTTTTACAAGACTTACCAGTAGAATCCGATAATATAGTTTGTGACGTTTTCATTGATTGACTTTCATCTTTCTTTAAAAACCTACACATACACACCAATCAACACGCTTTCTAACAGTAAGATCGGTTAGTGAACATATGTGGCATTCTTCATACCTCACTTTTAATGTTTTATTTTGATACTAGCCGCGCCGCCCCGCCTTCGGCGGGCTTCGCGCCTAGACGGGGGCTACGCCCCCTGGACCCCCAACAGCTGGCTCGGGTCCGCCTGCGGCGGACCCTCGCCTTTTCTTTTTTTTTTTAAAAAAAAAAACACTCACACTTTTTTCTCATTCACACTCACACTCACACACACATTCACACTGTCTTTTCGGCAACTCAGGCCATATAAGACATTTACGATATCCGTTATTTATGAATTTATATATATAGGGGTCCAGGCATTTTTATTTTCGCCTTTTCTTTGAAAAGAAAATTATTATTACTAACAACTAAGTATTCCAGTCCAGTGCCTGCTTGAGGATTTGTTTACCTTCATAGAATACACAACTGCAAAGAATACTTAAATATTTCTCTATACATTTCCTATGGGAGAAATCGTAACTTTAAGAATTAATAACTCAAAAAGTTATAGGAATTTTGGGACCCGAGTATTTTTCCGGGACTCTCTATAACGTCATCTATAAGACTGCAAAATTTCGTTTCAAAATTCCAACGGGAAGTTGGTCAAACAGAGCGTGACAGACGGACAGACGGACAGACAGACGGACAGACAGACGGACAGACAGACAGACGGACAGACAGACAGACGGACACTCCGTAATTATTATATATAGATTCAACTTTCAAATTTTATTTTAATATTCGGTGCCATATCACGTGCAATTTCTGGATAGAATATTCTTTTATAAAAATATTGAAAACAATATTTGTGTGCGTTGTATTTAGTAAAATGTTCAAATACTTAATAAATCTTATATTAGAAATAAATAAATATACAGTAGAGTCCCGGTAATCCGAACCTCGCTAATCCGAACTTCTGGTTAATACGAACTCTTTTTACGTACCATTTTTTTTTTTTTTTTTTTTTTTTTAAGAGGAATATAAATGAAAATTAGACAATAAAGGAACTTTATTTTATTATTATTATGAAATATTCATTTAGAGTTTAATATCACCGACAAGTTTCACGGTTTACAACGTTATAAATACGACTTTATTATCAAAATTAACTAATTCAAGCTTACAATTCCGGTTTATCCGAACTTCCCGATAATCCGAACGACCCTCGGTCCCAATTAGTTCGGATTAACGGGACTCTACTGTATTTAATATTTACTGAGTATCTCCTAAGCAAGAGTTGTAGAATTTTTAAAAAGTCGACTTGAAAGTCGAAAAGTCAACTTTCAGAAATGACTAATCGATTCCGTGAATCAAAAAATATCATGTCGATTCCAAAATCGAAAATCGATTTTTCAAGCTCCTTTTCCACCTCTAATCCTAATTATCAAAGCAAAAAATACCGTTATTATTATTTTTTCGTGTAAGCCAGAGATTTACTTGTCGGTATTAGGAGCAGATGGTAGGTAGGTGGTAATAAAAGACACATTTTTGGTTTGGCTTTTATTCGGGAAACTTAATTATGGCCGACCAATGTGTGCAACAATAAATTGGTTTCGGTTTTGAAGGAAACCATTTCCAAGGACTGAAAATGACAATACAATTTGTTCTTACAATCCAAACACCGACAAGTAAATCTCTAGCTTTCACGAAGATATAATATTCTTGTCCAGTTTTCGGTTTAAAATTATTATTTTTGTTTTACTTTGAATAGGGAAGAGAATCCAGCCAATAATTGAGCCTCTATTTAATGAATAAGCACTCTTTATTGGGAACGTTTCGACTGAGATCTACCTTTCATCTTCAGTCTTCAAAGAGCATATTCAAATTTTTATATTAAAAAAAAATAGAATTTTCATTGTTTAATAACAAATACAACGTATTTGCTTTCTTGGTCAAGTGACTGTAATTTTTCTTAAAATAACTACAAGTGAAGTCGAAGTTCATACTTTTCAATTTTTTTTATTTAAAAATTTTAATATGCTCTATGAATGCTGAAGGTGGCACAATAAAGAGTCGAAACGTTAGTTTTGTACAACATAATAATAAAATAATAGTTACAAAATATCACTATTTTTTTTTTTTTTCTATAGATCTTTTTGTAATTCAATACAAAACGATTTTTCTTATCTCCATTCCTTTCTTTATCATAAATATAAAGTTACATAGATTGCGTGTGAAAATGAAAGAATTGTTTCTTGATGGATGGCGGGTTTCTTGACCGGGTCATGGCCAAGGCCACACCAAGGTCATCGATCCAATTGGACTCCCGATGATGATGCTTTTGCATTTACGTTCTCTTCTCGACGTGATTTGATTAATTTCCCATAGAATCCAATTGAAAGAAAAATAAATTAGATACCAGCAGCTATAATAACAGAACGGAATAAATTTTAAGCCTGAAATTTTTTAATAAAAAAATATTTTTTTTTTTTTAATATCCAATATTTAATCTGAGGTAAAATAAACATAACTAAAATTTTTTATCATTTGAAAAAAAAAAAAATTTAATTAAACACGAACTCTCTCTTTTTTTAAATTTGATTGAGAAAATATCTCTATCGGAAAAGAAAATAAAAGATTATTTTATATTGGAATTTAAATAAAAGATCAATAAAGAATTTTTTATGCTTCATTTATTATTAGGTGTCAGCTCAGCGCCACTCGATACAAATATAATATTCAAACAAAAAATCTTTTAGGGTTTGTTTTATTAATATTTATAAAATTTATCCTTTTTATTTATTTAACCTAATATGCAGGTCCAGGAGCGACGTCTAAACGTACTTTAAAAAATAAAACTAGACTATTATAAGGAATTTTTCAATGCGGTTTTTTAATAAATGAATTAAATTCATAAGAGATTATTGGGACATCGAGCTATAATTTTTTTAATGACTTATTAAAAAATTATCGTAATTAATTTTTTTGTTATCAAGCAAATACAAAAAAACAATCTGTCCCAATAATCTTTAATTTTTTTTAAATTTAAAAATGAATTAATTGTTATTATTAATCACATATTAATTAAGAAATTTTTAAAATAAGCTTAGATGATTTATTTAAAAACCAACTGTCAAATTAGTTCAGCATTCTTGCAATAGATGGCAGGCTAGTCTAACAGCTGATCGCTTATTAGCCTATATCTGGCCTATGTTTATATATTTTTATGCTTTTATAAAAGATACATAATATATAATAACATTTATAAAGTATTTATTGTTAAAAGATCAATGAAAATCAATCAAATGCGTTAAATATTATTAGCTACCATTCTGACATCTCTTGGCAAATTTTTGAATTACTTGATTTTTTGGACATACTTTTTATGACACACAACGCCATCTTAGCGGGAAATACATGCGTAACACCTTTGCTCCCGTAGCTCCCTTTAACATATATAGAGATAAGAGAAAGTAAAAACTGATAGCAATTTTGGAATCAGGGCTACACATATACCCCAGGACTAAAATCATTCTTAGCCCGTGTTATCAAAGTGAAATAAAAAAAAAAAAAAAATTCTATTAACCTTCTCAATGCTATTATATTTAAAAAGTATTAAGCATTTGTTACAGTTACATTTGGTTTCATTAATAGATCTATCACAATAGATAATAGATAGATATTTGTCATTTTAATTAAAAAATAATTCATAAAAGGATTATTTTGTCCAATTTCCGTGACGCCATAAAATCTGTCAACGCGTGTAATTCACAACTCACTGAACCTGACATGCATTGAAAATATTAGGTGAGCAAAGATGAAACTAAAATTATCCGTTAAGTGATCAATGTCCTATTTAATAAAAAATCAACATGTTTGCAGAAAAAATATTATAATTTTAAGATTCTAACAATATGGCATATTAAGGCGGCAACACACGTAACTGCAAACTTGACAAGCATGCACGTGCAATCTTTTTTGCAAAAGCAAACTGTAGCATCTTTTAGTGCAAGCATTTTAATTGTGCAAGCCTCTTGATGCACATGCACAAGCATATTTGCGCAAGCAAAACTCTCCGCCATAGACGTCTTGACATTTGATATTTAATATATATTAATTCATTTAATTCAATTTAAATATTAATATTTATTTAGTAATAGAAGTTTTTTATATAGCTGGTTAATTGATGTAGTAGAAGGAGAATAAAAAGAGAGAGCTTTCTTTTATTATACCCTCAGTGCTGCTGACGTTTCGGTCCTGTTTAGGCCATTCTCAGAGCATTAGGGTTGTCATCATTAATTTCAATTTCAACATTTCACCTATATTATACATTTTAGGTCGATTTTATATTCAATTATATGATGATTAGAGGGTGAGATGTTTTTCAAGTAGTCTGCGAGTAAAGTTATTTGTGACTGTTTTACCGAGTTTGGTTTATGGTAAAACAGTCACAAATAATTTTACTCGCAGACTTTACTATTGAAAAACATCTCACCCTCTAATCATATATATATTTTTTTTTTTTTTTTTTTAAACATTCACACTTTTTTCTCATTCACACTCACACTCACACACACATTCACACTGCCTTTTCGGCAGCTCAGGCCATATAAGACATTTACGATAACCGTTATTTATGAATTTATATATATTAGGGTCCAGGCATTTTATTTAAGCCATCTGGTATCCAGATGGCTTAAATAAAATCATCGGACTGCCTGGGGTCCGAACCCGCGACGTTTGGTATATGAGGTTAGCACGCTAACGTCTACACCACGCCCCGTGGGCTCTAATCATATATAATTGAATATAAAATCAACCTATAATGTTTAATATAGGGGAAATGTTGAAATTGAAATTAAATGATGACAACCCTAATGCTCTGAGGATGGCCCTAAACGGGACCGAAACGTCAGCGCTGAGGGTATAATAAAAGAAAGCTCTCTCTTTTGATTCACCTTAATATTTATTGTGTCTCTGTTTAAAGCAAGTGAATATTATTTGTTATCTTCGAATAAATAACCTTCAGAGTTTGACATTTTTAGGTTAATTTTCGGCATAAGCTGTTTCTTGCACAAGCATGCTTGTGCCGAAGGGAATTTGTGCATGCTGGTACAAAAAGATTGCTCATGCATGCTTGTCAATTGTGCAGTTACATCTGTAGCCGCCTTTTACATAAATCTAATAAAATATCTTTAAAGCCAACTACTGAACTACATCCAATCCGATTATGTATTAATAAAATTGAAACATTTTCATCT